>JAZGTK010011747.1:0-15377 GCA_036877625.1 Ambastaia sidthimunki | reverse complement strand
CACAGGGCAAACGTATATGTGTCTGCGTGCCTGGAGCGTCAGTTTTTTCCTGCCAATCGGACACAATGCATTTTTCCTAGCCGGAAACATTCCATTGGAAGCAACACGGGATTCACAGGACCTCTGGTCAATTATATGCAGTCATACTGAATTCCATTGAGGACAGTCTCTGAATACCCACAGTCACTGACTAGGGGCTTCCCTGTTTGTTAGACATCCTTTATACTCTCATTCCAGTTGACTCAGTGTCACAAGCATATTTAATAAAGGCAATTCATTATAACGCTTAGGAAATGTACAGTTAAGAGATTTCTACTGTAGTGTGACCATAAATTCGAAGGCAGTACCTGCTTGAGCCTGTAGAGGGTGCTACCGCATTCGCAATATCAGGCATAAGGGGGTAAATACTGTTTCTAATGCCTCCCGAGGGCTGTTTAGAAGTGATGTTTTTCTACACGTGAAGTTTAAGGTGATGCTGTGGTCCTGCCTGAAAGCCAGTGTGATGTAAAATAAACAGAACTGGGGCTGAGCTTTTATTGAGGAACATGTTGTGGGCAATTCTCACAATGTGACAGCCATAAGATTTGTTCTGAATGTTATATTTCATTCGTGTCATCGGTTGGACATCGGTTCGGCTGTTTTGTGAGCCATACACACGAGCCTAGTCATGTTTTCTTGTTATTAATAATGCTGATGACATTTAAAAATTAATAAAGACATTTAATTCAGTTTACCTGCAATACAGTTGAAAACTTTTTACGTAAGACTTAATGATGCATTTATATTGAATGATAACATGCGGTCTGATAGCTCTCAGAAATGTTTGTTACGTGTCCAAATTTTATGTCTGTGCTGTTACGTTACAATAATAATAGCAAATGTTGAACATACTATATATGCAAGTTACAAATGAATGTTAATTTATGAATGTCTGTTTCTGAATCATTGTGTCGAGTTGCATTCACAGAACTTGCATATTTAGAAAACATGCTAATTCATCAAAAATTCCCAAAAGTTTCCCCAAAATAAAAATTCTTCCATCATTTACTCACTCTCATATCATTCCAAACCTGTATGACTTTTTTGCTTTTTTTTTGAACGCAAAAGAAGATATTTTGAAGTACGCTGGTAACCAAACCACAGTGGCACCCGTTGACTTCCATTGTATGGACCACTGAGACATTTCTCCAAATATCTTCTTTTGTGTTCCACAGCAAAAAAAATAGTCATATAGATTTGACATATAGAAATGACATAAGGGGGGGTAAATGATAAAAAAAAAAATTGGGGGGGTAAACAAAACCTTTAACAGTGCAAAAACTCATTACTTAGTAAACATTACCACCTTGTAAACAGGGCGGTGAGCATTTCAAGATCCAAGAAGCATTATATTTTAAACCCTGTGAAATGTGATGCCGTTAGTTGATTTATAAACGCTGTTTGTTTTCAAAGATACTGACGTCGAACAGCCCAGCAGAGTGGAGTGACTCAGAAAGTGTGATTTTAAACCCTAATTGTTAGGAGACTGACTTTCTACATTCATCTGTGGGGAAAAGTCCATTTTAAGTAGCCATATGGCGTAGCGTCCTCAACACCTGCCCCATCGCGCTTTTTAGACACATTTATGTAATTCGGTTCTCAAATGAGTCATTGGTTCACATTGTTTGAGAATTAGCTGGAAAGAATTCGCTCAGTAAACACGCTAATTGCTCATTTCTTTTGCATGTGTTGGGAAAGCTGAGGGTAACATTGTTGGGGAAATTGAATGGTGGCAGATCTCTGTGTTTGGCTCCCACAGGTGTGGTGCCATCTGGGGCCCCAACCGTTGAACCAACTTCCCGGGCAAAGGGGCCCCTGTTGCTCTCTCGACTGCTGTGTCTCGTTCGTGTTTTCTCTTTCTCTCTTTCGTTGTACTCAATCGCTCGTTTCGATCAGATGACAGTATGGAAATCTGTCTAAGAGTGTATCTGTCCATGTAGATATATTCAGTTGAAATGTGTGATAATAAAACTCAAGGTTTCTTTGTTAAAGTAACTTTTTGTTCTTGTTTAAAGTCACATAATTAAGCAATGGAATTTGCTTACTGTATATAAGGGTTGGGGGAGAGTTGTCACATGGGTTGCATCACAAACCAACATAAACATAAACGCTTGTGATTTTTGTTGCAGTTGTTGTTTTGTATGCTTGTACTTTTAGTGTTTGCATTTATATATGTGCAGGAAGATTTGAATGGAAAGGTTAAGTTATGTTCTTAATTAAATGTAATGTTTAATTACATTTATTTACTTGGCAGACGGTTTAAAAGCGACTTAGAGTGAATTACATTTTTTTAGCTGTACTTGTGTTTCCTGGGATCGAACCCACAACCTTTGCGTTGCTAACGCAATGCTCTACCAGTTGAGCTACAGGAACACTATATAGGAATTTTTCCTCTACAGGAATTACTGTATCTGTCGGACCAAATCAGTGGTTTGATATATTTTACAATTTAACAGTTTCATGAATCTTTCTGTTTTATAATTGTGCTACTGTTATAAATGTAGTGTGTAAATCGCCATTTTATGACAGACGCCCATTGTGACAACTTACCCCAATAGTGGAGTATCTTCTCACACTATTTATGGTATCTTCATGGGTTTAGTGAACTTTGTCTTTGTTCCTAAGATGTTTAATTGCTTCCTTATAATCGACACTTTAAGGTATGTGGCTTTGAGATACAAAAATAGACCCTGAGAAACATTCACCTCAGTACCGAGTGTGACAACTAGCCCCGGTTCCCCTCACACATACGCGGTGTCTGTTTTGGACTTGTTGTCGTAACTACGGCCAGTATATTGTAAAGTCCTGCTGTGACGTTACCTTGCGCTTCTGACGTGTGTCGGGCATGCGTAGAAGCTTCCTACCATTTAACCACACGTTTCTTTAGAAACATATGGTCAAGTTCTAACCTCATTTGTGCTGTTGTTTCCAGAGCTCAGCACATGAATACTTGGAAGTTCCGTGTAGCGGCTCTGAAACAGAAGATCATGATGGTCAGACTGATCTTGTCTGCTCAGTTTTAATGTTCTAAATAGTTTGGGTAGATGCATGCATGTTGATATTAGATCAGTTAGTTCTTTGCTTTGGTGTTCCTGGTTAATTTTCCAGATTAACATAACCAGCATTGGTAAAGGTGACCGTGTTTGAGGGAAACGTGGAGGGCGTTTGTTTGTCAGCCCCGGCGTCTAATGACATCACAGACGGCTCTGGTTTGAATCGCGCAATACGAATAAACGCAAAATAATGCATTAAAGGAGATTTGCATGACTTCCTGCATCTTTTCATGTAGTTTGCTCTCAGGAGGGTTAAACCAAAAGCATCTTGCACGTCCGGTTCTTAGTATTGTAATATTTCTTTCCTAAGCACGCTTCTCAGAATTTGAGTTGCTACGATTTTATCAGTCGTTTGTTTCCTCCAGTGTTGCGTCAATATTGATACGACTAAGAAACCAAATACGGCACAATAGACAACAGCTGACATGCCACCACAAATGTCATCACCGTGATACCTCAAAGTGCCTCGCTCTGATGAATAAGCAGTCAGGTGTCCTCACCTGCCTCTCGTCATGTCGCTGTAAACATTAGCTTTACGCAACTGATGCTGATAACAGACCAGCACCTCATGAGGCTGATTAGCAACACTTTACACAAATAGTTACAACATAAGGTTTAAACCTCCCCAAAACAGTTTTTTTCAACAAATTGTCAGTAAAAGGAGACGCTTTGCCTTCAGAAAGTGTCGCTCGTCAACCTCAGCTACATCAGCTGTTTTAGTTTCTGTGCATTTTTTACAAATACATTTTTTGAATATTAATGTCAGATTATAAAACTTCTTGGTTTTTTCCTCCAGTTAATGAAGACATGGATATGCACAAACATATCAGAGGAACGTTGTTGATTTTTAATTGTTAGGTGCAGTCAATAAACTCAACACTCAAGGCTGAAATTTGTGTTATTTGAGGGTTGTGGGGATACAGACATTTGATGTGTTTAAAACAAGCTACTTATCACGTGAGGTTGATATTTTAGAAAAGAGTTTGTATACAAACGTGTACAAATGTACAAGTATACAATGTATACAAATGTGTGTGTGTACCTATATATGCACAGTACCATATCAGTGTCATATTTTTCATATTTGTGAGTTTTTTCATCTGTTAGGAAGAGTGAGATGATGCTAGTTGGATTATGTAATAATTATTGTTCATTGATACCATGTGTCTATTGGAGCCAAATGCTGATGGCCAGATGCTTTGTGCAGCTTTTGAATGTAAACAAAGAAGAATTGACAGTTTTAAATAATTTGTTAACGTATCATGTACATGTTGGCTTTAGTTTGTTCCCAAATTTTCCAGCAGAAGTTTGTCACGACCGATTAAACGCAATCAAGCTTCATTTACAGTTTTGCTAAACGTTTATTTGTGTTGTACTGGAGGATTATGGCATCTGCTTCGCTGTTTTTATAATTAGACAAAGTAAAAAAGATAAAAACATTATGCAGAGAAACGTTATACAGGAAATGGTTTGGAAACAACAAGATTGCCGGGGTGGTTCCTGTTTATGACATTTCTGTTCTTACTCGACCATGTCATCAGGAAACCGGTTGGGCTTTTTAATAAGACATCACATGACTTCAGTTTTTGTCTATGTTACCTGTGACATTCTGTCTATTTTCTTATTTTATTAAAATTGTAGAGAAATAATGAAAGAAAATGAAAGAGTAACAGTAAACTTTTTTTATCAGCCAAAAGAATGTGTCAAATTCATTTCAATCTGGAGAATTAACTCACAAAACTAACATTTTAAATTATTAGAATTAACTTAAAATTAAATGGGTCAGAATTCATGATTTTGATTGGCCGATTTGTACATTTTATAATAAAGTTTTGTTATTTAGGGTTTATTTTATCTCATCACTCCATTATCTATTATTTTAGGATTATTTCAAGAATATTATTCCATTATTCTGGATTGTGTCCATTTATTTTTTAATTTGGAAATGTGTGATTTATTTTCAAGTATATATTTTTAAGTTAATATAAAAGCAGCCAATCGTTATTGTAAAATAAACTGTTTTGTAACAACGAAAAATCCTGAGTTTATTTTGCATTAATGACCAGCTGCTTGTATATCATCCTATTATAATATTTATATTATACCATTAAAGGATCATTAATTCTTCTGTGTATTCTTCATTATTTGTTGCATGAACAGCAGCTGTATTCAAAGTCGCTTTAATGACACTATTTTTTACAACAGCTAGAGGTCCTTTAAAATTACCCGTAAAACATTGCAGCTATTATAAGTATTGCTGACAGACATCGCCAGACTACTTTGCTTAGATTAGTCATCCAGCCACGGGCATCATAAAGCTTTTGTACCACCAGGTGAGATGAGACGGATTATGCATTGATCTGGCCAGAGCTCAGCTGATTGTGTTTGTAATGACACCTGTCTGCCTGCAGGGGTTTTTACTGGGATTCAAACCCTAGAACGGTATGCGGTGTTTTCAACCACTTCACCACATTAAGCACGTGTAGCACATTTACAGCTGCAGTCCGGAAATTTTTTGGTTAATGATAAACTATAACCAGTTATTGAGCAAGTACATCACAGATCAGTCTTTAAAACCGTCCCCTCATCATGATTTGCACTGTTGAGTGTGATTTTTCATAAAAAATGTCAATTTTGCTTCAACATAATAAAGAAAAGTATGTAAAGTAACCTGCAATTTTATGTTTCAAACAGAGATGGCGACAGAGAGGCAAAAGTTCCGGATTGCAGCATAAACAGTAGGTTTATGAATAAATGATGATGAATTTATTTTCAAATAGTTGTGGTAAATAGTGCTTCTGCCATTTTGATCCTTCATGTACGATATGTCAGTGGTTATGTAGGAAGTTTGAGTTTTCAAGTTGTGATTACAAGTGATAAAGACATGAACTCTGCATTCATTTACCATCCCAATATGTTTGTACTTTTATCGAAATAGGCTTTATAACCCCCCTGATTGTTTTTTGGCATCAGCTCTCAACTCAAGCTTCCTGGTGAAATGCTGAGCAGACCTTTCATGCATTTTGCCATGATCAGTGGACGTTTATGGAGGCCACCTTCTATCTGCTCTGTGTTTTTGCTATCAGGGCGGGCTTCAGCTATAATCAGGTGTGCTGTCTTCTGTGCCTAGCAGCGATGAAAACAATCTGGGCCGACCTGAAGGGTCTTGTCTAGCAGTTTGCTGGGTTTATCCCTAGTGGAACGACTGGATCAGTTGTGGATTAGAGAAGGAAGCTATTTTCAGCCGGGTTTAAACAAGATGGAGCTCAAGACATTTCACACATGCTTATATTTTAACTTAGAAAGTAATACCTAAAGTGGAGAAAATAGCGGGAAAGCTCTTTAAATCTTTCTTGGTTGCTTGAGAGCATGCACAGATGTCTCTGTTAACTAAACACTTTTGCTTTTTTCCTTTCCTAATCTTGACATTTATGAGGCTTTGGTTTTAGCTGGGAGATGAAAGAGGGAGCGAGGTGGGTGTGGGGTGTGCTGGGTAGGGCAGTGGGTGGTCCTGATGTGACAGTTACCCTGTTACTTATGTATCCATTGCGGCATTCAGAAAGGCCGGACATTGGCCTTCTGAGACCCACTTGCTTCTCCATCAGCCTTCTACTCAGATTTTATGGCCATCTGCTGGTTAGCTACACTGATCTCATGGGTTACTTCTGAATGGTGGGCCGCCACATTTGACCCGTGCTTTCCAGGTCGTGACCTTCACCTCATTTCCTTGCACGCAGCCATTCCGACAGCAGGGTCGAGTTTATCTGATACCCCCCCTTAGTGCTTCTGCAAAGTGCCAAGTTTCGGGAAGCAGACCACTTAGCTTTGATACTTCAGTTTCTGTTTTGACCCCACTGTGTCCTCACCAAGCCTGGGTCCATCTGGACAGGTCTGCGCTGGCCTCTCTTCCCACCACCCAGGGAGGGAATAGCAAGCTTCCCATGCAGAGAACCAGTCTTTACCTTTCCCCTACTTAAATGCACACAGAAAATTATGGAAAAATAGTCAGTGTCATGTATTTGAGTGTCTTTTTTCCTTCTAGATGAAGCCTGTCCATCCTGTTAGACACACAATCCTCTCTGATTCCAGTTCTCCTGCTTTCTATCCAATTACTGTAATGCACTGTAAATTATTTGCTATGTAACACTGGAGGTCTTGTTGGTTTCTTGAAACAATTTTCCCAGAGGAGCTTGTCTGGAATCTGGGAGGCTGTGATGTCTGGGTTCAAGCTGACCTCAGGAATCTGTCAGTACCCTTCGGAGCCAGAAGTTTTTGCATTCTGGAGCAAGTCTAGCTTCCGGCCCACTTTCAGGGCTTCTAGGAACAGGCAAAGAGTAACTTTTCTAGAGCAGAAAGAGACAGAGCGGATACACCAGACCGTATATCAGACGAGCACAATGCTGTCAGCCAAAGAAACATCTGGGATTTTCCCTCCAGACAATGCAGACATAGATATGCACAAACATGGCCAGAGAAACACGCAGGGAGAAGAAATGGAATAGATGGATAGTCTGAAGTTTATGTAAGAGGAGAGGTATTTACAACTGCAGGAACTTTTATAAAAACATAACTTAAGTTGGGTTTGCCACACAGGAGACACGGACAGTCCCTGGGTTGCCTTTGGGATCTGTTGTGGAGGTAATCTTCTGGATTCCACGGAAGTGCATGTGTGGAGTTTGAGGTGATGCTGTGCTGGTATGTTTGGGCCTTTTTGCTGGGAGGGAAAGCAGAGAGCAAGGCTGTTCTAACATCTCACCCACAGGTTCTCTGCATCCCATAGTGAAGGGCATCAGCACTTTCTCCATTGCTAACATGCACTCCATATGCACAGAGAACAAACCTCCATACGAATGCACTAAATCTTATATCAAATAATCTAATCTAACTTTGGGTAGAGGGCAACCACATATGAACTGCCTAAAAAAATTGTAGCACAATTGCAGTAACTTTTGCACAGACAAGACTGTTTTCTTTCAAAAAAGTACCGTGGCGAGATTGATTTATTATACTGAATGAACTTGTAATGTTGTCACAACATATGTTTGTGTATTAAAATTTATTTTTATTTAAAGGTACACCAAATTTTAGTGTTCAGCCCAGAATATTAATTATAAATATTTGAGCGCTACTATTTGTGCTCCGCTAAAGCACTTGGTTTGATTTACAATATAAACTTTGAAAATTATGTTTTCTTTTCTGTATTATCATATACCAGATATCTACATAATTCTTCTCTAGTTAATGATTGTTAACCAGAGGTTACCAGATAGAAACAACTCTGTCCATTGTCGCAGCACCCGTCTTGCTTTCTAACTTGCGTACTCGTTCAGATGGTGTAGATCAGAGAGCAGCAGTGTGTGTTCTCCACCCTCCTCTCATGTGGTGTAGGCCCAGGGCCCAGGCTGGCATGGTGGAAAAAGCCCCTATCAACCAACCAACATAGACGCGTGCTCTGTGCTCGGTGTGGTGTTCTTGTTTTCCCTTCTCTTTCAAGCCTCACATGAATTTCTGAGAAATCCACCTTTTCGTGTTTCCTCTGCCTTTATAAAGCAGAATCAAAAAAAGTTGTTTTTATTTGGTCGTGGTGCGTTGCAGCTCTTTTGAGTTTTCTGTAAAAGGCCACTTTTAGTGAAGGAGTTGCCAACTAACCGTCTTGCACAAGTTTATTAGTGTCTTCAGTGCCACTGAATTTCTGCTCTTTTAAGACTTTATGTGATAATTCAGTCTCGTTTGGTCTAATATTTGGAAGTGGCTTAATAGCTACAACTGACTTAGAAACTGACTCAGAAACGTAGCTGACTTTACACTTCACACGAATCTGATTTGTTTGGAACCGACTGTCCACACTGTCATTTTGCAGTAGCTGAAACCAGATCAGTTTGTTCAGACAGCGTAGTCAATATCTGGTGTATTTACATTGGTTGCTATAGCGATTATATAAACGCCAGCACGACGCCAGAAAACTTTGTCATACAACGACTGAGAGTAGCTGTCGGTGTGAAAAGAGAATGGAAAACTGGCTATTTTGCCTCTGCTCATGTCATATCTCGACATAGTTCTGAGCTCACGGGGCGCATGAGAAAACACAAGTAACGGTCATTTTAAGTACCCATGCGTACATACTGCATTTTAAAAACACTGATTCTTTGTATGATATAGTAACATAGTCGTGTCCCAAATTATAAAAAAACGACTTGAAATACAATCTGACCGTTCAGACTGAGACACATTCCAAACAATCTGATTTTAATCTGATTTCAGACCACATATGGATGTGGTTTGGATCAGGATTGTAAACATCAGATACATCAGAAACGAATAGCGGCTATTATATTGTGTTGTCACATTATAGAGCTTTGTAGACGTGATGTTTCTCAAATGTTTGCAGGAGACTTCACCTGACACTGTTGGCATGTGGTGAGCGTTGGGTCTGAAGCTCCACAAACATCAGTAAACGAATGCTGAATTCTTTCCCAGCTCAATTTATTCTGCAGAACGGAGGCCGTTTGTGTTCCTTATATACATAACCGACTTCATGAATAGCTGATGCCAGATTGTGTTAATGTGGACTGTGTTCTAAATGCTTAAAAACATCAAACTTTATTTTGTTGTTTCTTTAAAGAAGCTTTTTTGTAACATACAGAGTTTTAAAAATACAATTAAACTGTAAAACTGTCAACCCAGTTATTGCTTTTCTGAAAACGTGCTTTTTTCTGATCATGTTTTTTAATATTTTAATATTATTTATTTTTAACATTTGAATATTATTTAAGACATGTAATTTTTCTATTTTATTAATTTAATTCGCACAGTGCAATTTTTTAACACTTAAACATAATAATATTTCTAATACAATCTTGCAGAATTTTTTTTTTTAAAGTTGATAAGTTTTATAGAATGACCCACCAGCTTTCTCTATAAAGTTTGTTTCTGCTCATGTGATGCAGGCATGAATTCAGCACGTCCTCCAAATAAGTCTATTCGTGTACTGTACATACCACATACTTTTTCAGCTCAGGTTCAGGCATTTGTGTGACATGTTTGGTTTTAGAAATGTCTCTCTTTTTTGTGAAAGGACAGTAAATTGAGCCTATAAGTGGTTAGTCACTTGGAACTCATTGTTTTGCTTTTAATGGAAACCTTTGAGGCTTCCAAGTTATAGATGTTATTCTGTTATGTCATTTTTAAGTTTGTTCTTGTAGTTTTAGGGAACAAAGCTAAATTCAAGCATTTAGGATACTGTCATTACAACCAATTTTGAAATAGTTTAACGGTTTTGTGGTCTCATGTTTCGATTGAAAGTGACAACTGCGGTATTTACCGTGCGGTCAGGTGACGGGCTGAATGGAAATTTGATCAATGCTATCAGATTGTTGGCGGTTGGGGAAGAACATGTTGGAGCATCACTCCGCGACGACACGTTTAATGTCAACTCCGTCTCTTTGGTCAGAAGTTCATCCATTCCGCATTCTTGACTAAGGGATAAAGCTGCCCTAATCCCTTTTACCAGGTAGCCGGGGTTGGCAAGCGCTGCCTCAGAATTCCAGCAGCATTCCGAGTCAGGGAAGTTGCTAGGGGCCTGGCTGCACGGTCCGGCACAACAAAAGGGAAACTTTCATTCCGAGCAAACTAGGGTTTTAAAGTTCTGTGAGAAAGTCGGCTGGCCCTGAGACGAGTGTCATGTGGAATTTGACGCATTAGGGAGGGTTTTGGGTGCCATCGCCGCTCAAAGAGGCAAGAGGCAGAGGCCAGACCGGGCCAGAATCTAATGTGACTGGACTAGGCTGTGTTTAATCCCATAATGATCCAGACTGTGGAGTGACACAGGTGGAGCAGGTTGGAGGTGCACGTCCTCTTGTCTGTCATAGCGAGACTGTGCTATCGCGTGACCCAACAGCTAAATTGCCTGATTTTATTGCAGATGTAAAAATATCAAAGCAGTTTTAACTCACAAATCTTTTAGTCACTACTGTTAATGCAAAACAATTTTTTTAGCCATGTTTGCATAAAATAAAGACATTTAAATGACAGTAAACATATTAAGAAGGATTAAACGAGGATATTGTTCATGTAATATTTAATGATTTTATGAATTTAGTTGCAGCAATATTTTCAGAAAAAAGTCATATCAACTGTCAATATCTTTAGTCTTACAATCCTCAAAAATTAATTTTTAATATGACAAATTTTATATGAAAAGCAAATTGTTTGAAATTGTAGTTTTGTAGGCATGAAAGCTGGGTTAGCAAAGATGTGTGAGGTAGTTGCATTTGTGGTGTATTTTTATATATTAAGGCATAACCAACATAGACATCCAATTTTATATTAGTCATCAGTGATGCATGTTTTTTCAGTGCCTGCTTCCTAAATTATTATATTACAGTCTCCCAATTTTGAATGTGTGGGTTACAGTCGTGGTAAAGTGATGTAATGCCTTTTTCAAAATTTGGATAGAACCTTTAACAAACAGAATGACAACAGCGCTTTTAAATGACACTGAATCTACTAGCTGTTGTGCATTCCTTGTGCATCACTCATATAAGAGTCAGAGGAATGGGCTTCTTGTTGTCTGTTAGTCTTTATTTTTTGAGAGGATATCTGATTATCTGTCTTCTTACTGATGAATGTTGAATAAACGTGTGTTCTTGTGAAATTCCATTTAGGTTTGAACACACTATAGATTTGAATAACACACTGTAGTCTGCGTGAACTCCAGCCAGTCTGAATCAAACAGCCGCCAGTATCGTAGCTCGAGCATTTAAAGCGACAGTTCACTCTAAAATGACATTTCTTCATTTACTCTCATGCCATTCAAAACCTGGTTTTCTTTCTTCTGTGGAACACAAACGAGACTTTAAGCAGAATGTTTACACAACGTATTTTTCCATACAGTAAAATTCAAGCTAAGGTTTAAGCAGTTGATCTCTGAGCAGAAAGTTTGTAAAGACTGTAGATGGTAATTATAAATGAGACTTATTTAAAGTCCAGATGTGATTTTGGGACTTTTTGCCTCACTAATCAGGTTTGATATAATAAGCTGCTTTGGTCAGGTTAGAAGTTTTATGTGTAAATGTGTGTTTCGGTCAGTGTCATTTTAATTAAAATATATTTTTGTCCTAATGACAATATAATTATTTAGCTGCCTGTTTGAGTTTTGAGATCTAGTCTTCATGTCTTTTTAAAACTGCACCTGTCAAATAAACATCAGAAAGCACAATATGATTTAGTTCCTTATGTTTTTTTATTTGTGTGTTTGGCAGAAAAACATTCGGGCAACCTAAATACACCTCTGACAGATTTCCACTGATGTGAAAGTCATCAGAAGATGTTTGTGACAGATGTTTTCTTAAGTAGACGGTTTGTATGTTTTTTAAAACGAGTCGGTGAGGGTCAGATCGTTGCTCATGATTCGACTTGAACCGTGTAATGTCACGGTCTCTAATAGTTACAGACCGACTGCTGAGTAACATATTATTTACTCACCAAAGCTAATTTTACTCTCATTTGTGCTTCGTTTTGGATTCTGGGTGTAATATTATCTTGACCCATATTAGCTTGACTTGTAACCCAGAACTGAGTCGACAGGAAGGGGATAACGTCCACCCCCATGTCACTCCCAAACAATTCCCCTCACATGATCAACCAACTGTATCCATGCCACCAATTCCCACAGAGAACAGAGGACGTACAGAGCCAGATTGAGTTATAGAGGTAAAGGACAGACGTAGACGCTCATTCCCAGTTGTGTGAAAAAGAGAGCGAGCGAGCGAGAGACCTTTTCCCACACAGCGACAGTAACTTTGCCCAGAGGAGCAATGTCCATTCCCATCCATCTCACTGTTTCACAGGCTGGAAATCCCCCTTCTGCACAAAGAGGCCAAATTTAATACTGAGATTCTGCAGGCGGAGGAGGGTCCCCTGACCAATATTGATACGAGAGGTACTTTTGTCTGAGAACCCTGAGGGACCAAAACAATTGTTGTGGTTGCAGGGTCTATATTATGCCCGTGTGCGGCGGATAGCTGTTACTTTTTGTTTATTATGGAGAAATATACACCCCCCGTTCTTTTTATTCGTGGACATTTGGTCTTGATCCTGTCGGATTATTCTGGGGGTGGCGGGTGTCGTGCTTTGAGAAGTCGGTTTAAATTGCTAAACGAGTTGTTAAACGAAAGGAGCGCTGTGTAATTTGAACGCACGACTTTCGCTCGAGGCTCGGATACGATCAACTGTGTTGAATATGCACAGTCAACTAGCTACAGGCCCAGAGGAGATGGAAACGTGAAGTGGGTGGTTCGCGTTTTGCCATTGTGCTTTCGTAAAATCAGCTAGCTGGGTGCGTAACTATAGCTCAGATCTTTTGCGTATTGTCTTCGCGAACGACTCGCGAGCGAGGCACTGGGGACAGGAAACGAACGGCGCTCTCCGGTTACAAACAGCATCGTAAGACACGGGTTTGTGTGTGGTTTTGTTTTACAGTAAGAACATTACAGTAAATGCTGGAGTCGCTGTGTCAGAACAATGCGTTTTCTAGCGTGCACGGGCTGCGTCGTCGCAGTTCTCGTGGGAGCGAGAATCTCGCTGGCTAAATAATTCCGAACTGAACGTGAACTTTCCAAAAAAGGCCCCATTCCGTGTCCGTGTGTTCTTCTCCTCCTCTCTCCGCTATATAATGAAGCTCTGTGTGTATTGGCGGTTTTTGAACGCACATCAAACAGCGGCACGCATAGAACTCCATATGTACTGGCACTCTCCTCCAAACCACATCATATTTACAGTCTAATGAGAACTCCAGCCAGGCAGTTCTGCTGTCAGATCCCAGCCAAGACTATGCGCTGGTGATTGTTCCAAACAAGACAAGAATCCCTTTTACTGTAGCATTGTACAGTCATTTTTTGATTGCATGAGGAACGAGCAGAGACGCTTTTCTCCCAATTATTGGAACCAGTCCTGCCTTCATGTGGTTTGGAGGTTCTTGTCATGAGTTCAGAGATCGGTGTGGCACGATTACACATTTAACCCCGTACCTGTCAATCAGATTGTCCTGTCATCACGTTTTCAGGTTTTGATAGATTGTTTAGAGAGTGTTTTTGAAATATAGATCTATTGTAAGGCTGATTCGAAAGCACAAAATGCTCAATTAGAGTGATACACGAGGCTGTACGAACTGGTCCATAACATGTACGAAGATGAAAAGTTTATTGGTTTGCATTTGGGATAATTTTTGGCACGGGAACTCCGATATGCATGAGCCACGGTCAATTAGCCTACCAGGTAGCCAAGGAAACTGTGTTGCTTTAACGATAACAATTCCAGACATTCCTGCAATTATCAAAAAGGGAAATAAAGAAGTCTTGTTGATCGCCCAAACAGATAGCATCGTTCCAGCCAACAGGTTGGAAGCATTTGAATGAACTTCAATTTAAAATGAATTCATACACAGATGGACCTTTGAGATACGAGCAGGTTCTGTTTGTGTTTAGCTGGACAGATCTGTCTATACTTTCAATTTTGCATGACTCAGACATGCAGTTACGGCTATAGAATGATCCAGTGTTTTATCAGAGCATCTATCACGAAACAGTTTCTCATAAACGTCATTCTAGGCATGTTTGTGACATCTCTTAACGTTTAACTCACTGTTGTAACTTAATGCTGAGCTGCGTTTCCAAAACGAGCAGCAATTTTAAGATCTGCAGGTTTTTAATTTTTTTTAAAATTAATCATTGTTGACAACTTAGTCCCCAAATTACATAACGCAATTAATCCTTAATCGTTTCTGACATATTTGTGTTAGAGAGACACACTTTGCTGCTGTTTCTCAACGGTGTCGTGCTCAACAAGCCATGCGAGAGAATGCAAATGATTATTTTGTGTCCTTTTCAATTTGGTTTTAACTTCCTTCTCTGTGTTTATTTGCCTGGGGCTGAAATTTTAGGGGAATTCTGAATTGAAAACCTATTTACAGAGCTTTGTGTGTCTGTGCTGTTGTTATGTTGTCATGTCACCTGCCTCTTTGTCTAACCGCATATTAAACTGGCCACACAGCTGCTGTGTGTCTGCAGTCAGTTTGTCCATCTGTTCTGCAATGCTTTTATCAGCAGTTGGCTGCATGGGTGCTCAGACAGGCTTGTGGGGTGGCGTTTAATGCTGCATGTGAGGTTTTTATGAGGTGTCTGAATCCATGCGTGGGTGGTACAGTGTGCAGTGGATGTACAGTATAGATCTAGACCAGCTGAGGATCTGATCCAGATTCAGTCTGGATCAAGGGTCTTTGTCTTTGTT
>JAZGTK010011746.1:0-15377 GCA_036877625.1 Ambastaia sidthimunki | reverse complement strand
TGGCTGCTGCCGGGAATAGTTTCTGTGTGTGGTGGAGGTGCTGAATGCAACTCATTATCACGTGTGTGTGTGTGTGTGTGTGAAAGTGTGTGTGTGTGTGTGTGAAAGTGTGTGTGTGTGTGAAAGTGTGTGTGTGTGTGAAAGTGTGTGTGTGTGTGAAAGTGTGTGTGTGTGAAAGTGTGAAAGTGTGTGTCTGACGCAGCAGATAAACAGCCTGTATACAGCCAGACAGCTGATGTTTTTATCAGTGACCGTTTGTGTGAGTGAGGGATTCTGTTTTTAGTTGTTGTCTATCTGTGTGTGTGTGAATGTGGCTCTCTGTTGCCCTCTACAGGTTGGATTCATGCAGTGCTCACCTCTCAGGACTCAATGGCGTTTGGGGGGAACTTCCTGCATAATTTAAACATAGGCATGCAGCTCAGGTAAAACCTCTGACCCGGTTCGTGTTGATACATGGATTCTTTTTCTGTTGTATGTGTTTTATAAAAGGTATAAGGCACTTGACACTGTGTTATATTAAGATATATGATGTGTTTTATTGTGAATATATTCATGAATAAAGGGGCTGCAGACGCTCACACTCTATTCGCAGTATAGCACAACCTCTGGTTCCTCATTGCTGAAATGCTGTGTGATTGTCTCAACTGGAACTGATCTACCTCATCCTCATTCAGGTGTTACGAGATGGAACGCAGGCTGAAGACTCCAGACCTCTTTAAGTTCCCGTACTTTGAGGCCATTTGCTGATATGTGGCCAAAAACCTTCAGGAGACCATGAAAGGTGAGTGGAGCTGGACAATACCTGCAGTGTTTTAGTGCCACTGGAGTCTGCAGTCAGTCCAGTGGCACTGTTGGCACTCTGCTATCTCAAACATCTACCAGCGCTTCACAAGCCTGTGTTGTGTTCACAGACTCAGATTAGATTGAGTATCTGCAGTTGTAGCATCAGTTGAGTTTATTGTGTGTTTTCAGAGTTGCGGGAGGATAAATGTCAACCTCAGGGTTTTCTGGTGGATGGGGTGAAAGCTTTAATCTCATCACTGAGGACGTGGCTGAGGAGAGAGGTGAGATGTTCTCAGAAACACAACACACAACTCAACATACATTAACATTTCATTTACGTTTCATGGAGTATGCACACACTTTCATTTAGAATACTTACATCTATGAATTCTATCAGTATGTGTCCCTGAAACTCAAACCCCAGTCTTGGTGTTGCGACTGCTGTGCGTGTTGTTGTATTATGTCAGTGAGACACGGCTCATGTGTGCATGTGTTTTCAGCTGACTCAACCTAACAGTGAAGTTCCAGATAACATCAGGCCAACTCATCTCATTAAAGCTTTGACCAGAGAGATCCGCTGTCTGCAGGTATGACACCTGCACAACCAGACGGATTTTGATTGGCTGATTAGAAAGATCTGCAGGTGCTATAGTGGGACACTTGGTGGGTTTTGTCTCATGTGATGAGGGTCACTGTGAAGTTTAATGGGTACAGTTACTGTTCAAACACTGTAGACTGTCTGGTATGTTTTGGGCTGTAGTGTTTGTTTAAATAAAGAAACGCATAGCAAACGTTGTGATAATTATAATATCGTAACTTGATTTTCTGTGTTGATTTCCTAAACAGGATGATTCAAATAAATGTGTAAAGTCTCAGGGAAGCAGTGAGTGTCCTTTAACACGCTCATCACTGGAGAGAGGCTGTCAGTCATGCCGGGTGCCACGGCGACCGCGAGATCATCATCATCATCATTACAGCCACCAGCTGCCCTCTGATCTGGACGTCCTGGAGCTTCACACGCTGAAGGTGCTGAAGAAACTGGAGGTGGGACGTCTGGAGGAGGTGAGAGCTCTTCTGTATCCCATGATGCATTGCGACATTGAGCTCCAATTCTTATCAGGTCTCCACATCACATGACTGTAATACAGAGTCAAGAGGTCATCACTCTGTTTAGTTTTGTTTCACTGTGACGTTTGATATGTTGACAGATTTAGCAGAATTCATTTCCAGTAAAAATCTCATGCTTGCAACAGGATCTGTCCTTCAGCTTCAAAGTGAACGGCAAGTTGAAGAAAGTTTCCTTAGCGACCACTGTGGTGGATGAGGGTTGTCATGACAACGCTGTGCGTCTGGTGATGTGTAATGGCAGAATTATGCGGTGAGCGTAACTGTATGTCAGTATATTGTATTTACCCATTGGGCTCTAGTTGTTCTGTTTGAGTGATTTGGGATATTTAAAGTTCTGATATTTATCTTAGTATTAACCTGGTACCAAAATAAGATTATTCTTGTGTGCATTTATATATTTTCTTGGTAAAAATAGCTACATATAATCTAGTAAATGTAAAGGTTACAGTGTTTTGATCATGTTATGCATGTTAATCTGGTTCGTGACAGTGAGAGGCTGTCTGTCAGTGGGGCGGCACTGAGTGCTGCAGAAATGTCACGATGGCATCAACATGAGGTGAAGTTTGAAAGAACGTCTGTACACCCTCAACAAGACGTGAAGAAAGAACAGACAGAGGAGGATTTTGGAACAGTCAGTCATGGTGAGTCACCTGGACCTGCGGGACTCACAAATCAACTTTCCTTGTGTTTTATATACTGTTGTGTTTGATTTGTTTTGTCAGCTTTAACTGTGCAGACAGAACTCAGGAAAGCGTCGTCACAGCACGTAGCATCTTCAGGTTCTGAATCTGAGACAGAAAGTTCTGCTGAGGTACTGATTCAGTCTCAGAGTTCAGAATGAGCCGGTCCAGTCAGTATCTGAATATAAATCATCACTTCAGCTGTTCCATCTCATTCCTCTATAAACAGAAAGACTCTGAGTCTGAGAGCTCTGAGGATGAGGATGAGGATGGAGGCAGCCGGAGAGACTCGGGGAGCTTTGAGGAGCATCTGAGCGGTCAGCGGCAGGACCACCACAAGCAGCCTCTAAAACGGTACAACTGCCTTTCATTTCATAGAGAAGCTCTGAGAACCTGCAGAAACTGACACTTAAAGTTAAATGGTATGTTTTTAAGTCAGACGTTTAGCTAAATTAAAGATGTACACTACCAGACAAAATGTTTAGACATGACTGAATTTTTTTTCTCATGATGTTAAAGACCCAGTGAAACCGGATCTATAAAACTGAAAGGGCTTGTCCCAATTTATAAACAGACAAAAGGATTCAGTTGTGTCACGGCCATGAACCATGATTTGGTCCTTGCTACTGTTAATCTGAGGCAGGTTTTCTAAAATGTAGAAAATATCACTAATAAAAATAAGTCATTTGGACAGACTTTGGACAGGTACTGTATAATTTTACAGTTATTTTCGGAGCCTATTTCTCAGTTTTGTGCTGAAAATGAGAACCTGTCTTTTCAGAGAATGTCCTACCTCACCAAACACTGATAAGGCCATTCAGGGGATGTTGTCAGTGGCGGGACTGCTGTGCCGGCAGGCGTCAGGAGAGGGGGCTGTACTGCAGCAGCCGTGGTGGTCCAGTCACAATAACAGTAACAGCAGCAGCGATGCATGGGACAGCAGCGAGCCCTGTTCAGCCCCCCAGAGCCCAGAGGGAGAGGATGGGGGTCCGGGAGAGGTGTACTCATTCAGGGAGAGTTCAGTTTCCCCTCCCCTCCGCCCCTCCAAGAGACACGCCCCCAACCCCTCACCCATCAGCAACCAGGCCACTAAAGGTGAGCTGGAGTTAATGCAGATGATAGAAACCTGTTACATACTCCATTACCACACACACTCTGAAACGTGTTTATGAGAACAGTTACATCCACAGCATGTTAATGAATGTTCTGCATTCAACGAATTAATTTAATTGAAAAGCTTTTGTTGACATTGTGTTGTGGATGTTTTACAGGAAAACGTCCGAAGAAAGGAAAGGCAACAGCTAAACAGAGGCTGGGGAAGATATTAAAGATGAACCGTCATAAAGGCCTGTTTCTGTAGCATGAGACCACGTGTAATAAACCAACACACACACACACACACACACACACACACAGTTCTTTGTGCATATTCAGGTCACAGGGTGATTAATGGCCCTAATTCACTTATTTTTCACCAGTTACATTTAACACACAACATTATCCATCAACGCAGGGAAAACTGAGCATTAACAGCCATACGTTTCGAGAGGAGGCAGCACAGGAACCGTGAAGACGAGCTCCAGAAAAGATGAGCCGGTCCCTCAGCTCACCTCCAGTCTCATGTAGCAGGTGAAGGTCTTTAACTGATGCTCTGTGTTTTAGTTCCTCTTTATGACTCATTCAGCGGTTTTGCTGTCTGTGACTGTCTCAGGCTCATGTATGAGGTGTTGAAATGGTGCTGAACATTTATATGTGCCTCACTCACCTGCCCCTTAAAGCAACAACTGTATGACAGTGAGTGACCGTGTGTTGATTTAATGAGACACAGCATGAACCTCGTCTAGTGGAAAGCATTGCTCACAAATGTACACCATGATGTCAATAAACCTCAGCTTGTATTGAAGGAAAATACCCTTTATCTGTCAATGTGAGGATAACGTTACAGAATATAGCGTCACAAATGTCCTGTTGGCTCCACTTGGTGGCTGTAATGGGAACTGCATCTTGTGCTACCTGAAATACTGTGTGATGTAGCTGCTGAAGGACTGAATATGCTCGCCATGTGTTTGACAATGATCTGAAGCTCAGATGATCTGAAGCTCAGCCTGCATAATTTGTGTTCGTTTAGTTAGTTTTAAATGTTTTTGATCGGATAACTATTTATTAATTTCTAAGATATAAGGATTTATATTGCTGAGGTTCTTTTTCTGTTGGATATTTCTGTAAATAGGAGTTTAATTTCGAATGATTAATTCAAGATTGAGAGCTTAAGTTTGGTTTTACAGATTTTGTAATTAACACAGTTAATGGTACTTTAAAGATCAGATTTATTTGACACTTTTTCTGAATTGTACCTTCAAAAATGTTTGTGAGCATTTTGAACATGTTGCTTCATGTTGTCTTTATAACCTGCTGAAACAGGACAAAATATTGCTGTGCTTTTGTGGGAATTTTTAGGACAGACTTTAGGTTTTCTCAGGGAACAACTAACAGGTGACATCACCAGCACTGTCATACATTCTCACAATATTTTGTATTTGTTTCCACAAATCTGCCAACAAAGTGTATATATATATATATATATTCCCATTTATTGTATTTTTATTTGTCTAAGGGATGTAAACCTGACACACTTTTGCCCCACTGTACAGTTTATCAGATAATTGTGAGTTTGTGAGGTTAGTGTTTTGTAAGAGGTGAGTTGGTTCAGGAAGAAAATGCACTATTTTGGATTTCCAGGACTTGAACTGGAGAACTGATAAACTCAGGCTTTGTTACAGTTTTGAGTTTTTGATCATTGCAATGTTTTTCTGTTTCCACTCATGAAGAGAAATGCAGACAAGACACCCTTTAAAAGAATCTTACTGGATTATTTCTGAAGGCAGACAGCTCGTCTCAATTCGATATGACTGATGCTGCTTTCAGATGTTTCTTTGCTTTGATGCAGCAGTTGTACAGTATTTATTACGTTCTTGCATTTATTTACATTTTAGACTTAAGCTACTGTCACTGTTTTCAACTTCCGTGTTTTGTTCCTCTCTAATATTTCCCAGAGTTTGCTTTGAAAGTTTTGGATGTAATAATTTTATCCAATATAATGTAAATTTATGATGAGGGGAAATGTTTTGTAGATGACACTGTTTTCCACTCCTCTTTACCAGATGTTAGGAGGTTAAAAACACTCTTTTATTGATTAAAAACTTAAAGAGTCATTTACTGCTTTGGTTATTAATTTCTTGAAATGCAAACATGTTGACTGCCAATAACAAGCTGTTTACAATTAGACATTTAGATAATAAGTCCATACACACGCTCAGTTTCCAGGTGTGGCACAAGATCAGAACCACAGCTCTGCCTGAAACCTTTGGTTCTTGGTGAGGTGAGGAGGCTGTACTGAGGTTCAGTATGAGAACCTCCTCCTGCCCTGAAACACAAGATACAAATATCAATAATAGTTACAATGTCTGTAGCGTTTTATAAAGCCACCCACACTATACTGTGATTACCAAATATATATTTAATAAAACAATATTTTATAACACTAAATTTGGACATTGTATAATACAGTGGGTCACTTGAAGCTACCCTGATTATTAGACAGAGGGCAAATTAAAAATTACATTTATTTTTTTAGGCATAAACTCTAGCATTAGTCTAGCAATATTATTGTAGAATAACACAGTATAAGCATTTGTATTATTGAATACAACATCTAATACAATAACTGAACCTCTTCGTATGGTTAACAGCACATAGTTTCGTTTTTCTCATCTTACTGACAGGTTTGTGTTCAAGTTCAACTATCTTGTCTCAGAGTTTATATAGCTGAACTTCTGCAGGACTCGTTAACAGATGACAGTGAATGTGATAAACGGATCCGCGTCTGAAGAGCTGCGGGCCGGTTCGGAGGCTCGCAGTCCTCCTGACAGAAGACATGTTTATATTCTTTATTTATTTCTTTGAGTTTTTATCATGTGCTTGTAACCAGACAGTCAAATGTCACATTTACAGCTGCTGTTTCTTCCACCTGCAAATAACGAGCGCTGTGATTGGTCAATTAAAATAAAGACGTCATATTACTATTCAGCGTCTATTCGCTAGAGGGAGCTAAAGACCCACTGAGAATATAATACATTTAAGCTCAAATTCGTGCATTTTACCACCAATAAATGAAGTAATTTAATAATAATAGAAATCATGTAATACATGTAAAAACAAAAAACTTTATGTAATCTTTAGACATAAATGGCGTGATACATCAAATAAATTCTGCACTGACTTTGGTAAAAAACAGTTTTATCAGTTGTGTGAATACAGACTCAGAGCAGGACGCAAGTCATCATATTTTCAGTTGTTTATTTGATACAAACAGCACAAACACAGCGATTGATTTTTTTGTTATGACTAAATGCATATAGCCTGTAGTAATATTTCGCTTGAAAACTGTCGCGTTATTATGAGTTTGAAAGATGCGCTCGTGTTGTTCAGTGTGTAGTCACGAGGACTTATGGGGTGTGTAGCGCAACATTTATTTTGCATGACTTTTGGCCGCCTGTTTATTTTGTGCACATTTTAAAAACAATGTTGTGATATAATTCATTTGAGCGTGTCTGTGAAATGTGTGGTTAGTTGTTTGTATTCAGTGCAGTAAACACGCTCCGCTGCGCCATTTACTGATCATCGTCTCTGCAGCAGCGCGACAACATGGCGGCGTCATCGATACAGACGACACAGTCGCAACGTTACCTCGCGTACGTTTCCAAACATCAGAAGAAACGCAACTTTTTTCAACGCCGACAAAACCTTGAGCGATCATTGATCCGCGCACGATTAGTTTCCTGACAATCACCAAAGCAGGAAATGCCCCCCGACACCCACCCATCATTTCTTTTGTTGCAGTCCGAGCTGCTGCTGCTGTAGTGACGTCATACACACGGCTCGTCTTTCATCGTATAAATACATCGTGATGCTGATAACAAAATGTTTCCAACTGTCCAAGATTACACTTATATATATAAGAGGTTTACAAATTTATTTCCCCATGTCTGATGCGACAAAACTTCATAAAGTGTTTTAGGTTTTAAACCCACGGTAAGGGTATATGATGTACTTTTATGAAGTGAAATCAATTTTTCGGCAAAGATATTTTCTGGCATGAGTCTGACCCCGCCCAGCGCGCGCTGCTGCGAGCGACGCCATCTTCTGCCATGCCGTCATTTCACAGCAACTCCGTGACAAAAGCTTCTTCTAAAACGCTGTCTTTCAAACATCCACAGAGATTTAAGTTTGACAAACGGGTAATAAGATTTGGGGTTGATGGCGCCTTACGGTCCACAAACTGTCGGATCTCCGGGTGCGCCGCGCTCCCCTCGCAGCTCAGCGCCCGCCCACTGAGAATTAAAATGATGTCATCAGCGGCCAATCAAAGCAGAGAAAACTGGACAATGAGCGTATTATTGGTCAAGGGCGATGTCATTCATTCATTAATGCCGGGGAGGGGAAGGCAGTAAAATCGCCATTTTGGTCGCTGTACAAAAACACTGAGCAGCAGAGATAGTGAAATAATAGCCTAACCCTGATATTGGTCAGCTGCAGCTCGTCTGAATATCCTTTTACAACGTCCCGAAAGTTAAAACTTGAAGATGATTTGAATGGTGTAACCAATCCAGTACGAGAGAGAGCAGCTCGTTTAAGCTAGTTCATTGGAGTTTGGTTTTTAATCGCGTCACATGGCAGTTTTCTGCTTTGTCTTGCTGTGTTTGTCCACTGTGCGCTGCGTAGCTTTCAGCTGCTAGGCGTTAGTTTTATATGACGCAGTGCGCATGCGCAGCAGGATGCGGTTCGGTATGGGGGTGGGAGAGGCGCTTGGATGGATCTGTCTGGTGTAATATAACAGTAGTTTACTACCAAACAAGGGATCTACTCTGACTGCCTTCATATATTTAAATACGTTTTAATGTAAATCTAAAGTGCTACATCATTGAAATAAATAGACAATAGGCATCAAAAGGATTTGTCGGTCATCAGAAATATTACACTTTTATGTTTGTGTTCAGACTCGTGGTCCTTTGACCACAACTACCTTGAGCAGAATAAAAGCAGTGTGTTTGTATAAGTGGTTACATAACAGACTGTTTGGGGTTTTGAAAGTAGGTGGCCATATTCAACCATAGTAGGCAATGATTTGTGTAGGCTGCGTCCTACCTCGTTTTTACCCGATTCTCACAGCTCTTTATTTATTACATTTTATTGTGTATTTCAATAGTGGTGTTTGCTAAGAAATTTGAAATGCAAAGAAAAGGTTTTTGTTATGCATAATTCATCAAATTGTGTGGCTTGTTGATTTTTGCTTTGCAGGTGACAAAAGCAAATAATATATCAGCCTTAACCAGAGACTGAAATATTAGACTTTGGACTCTTTCTGGGCCAGGCAGTGGCCACATGGCAATGCCCCAGAAACCCCACAACAACGTGCTATAAAGCAACCAAAACCCCAGCAAGCACCCTCATCATAGCAGCGAGTTTGTATTGCAGCCACCACTCACATTTCATTAAGAAAATGTAAAAAGTGCATTGTTTGTAAATCCTCGTTCAGTCTCAGTCTCGTATCGTATTCCTAACAGATGTATTTGTTCCCTGTTTGGGTATTCATTCAGCAGGCCAGTCTTCAGATCTCGGACTATGTTTGGATTGTATCAGGAGAAGAATGCGCGCTCCCGCTCACCGCCCCTGAGATTCTGCGCTGGAAACCCCGCGGAATATAGAGGCGGAGCGCGCGCTGACAGAGAGCCGGGCGGGGGTGAGAGGGGGGGCGGAGTCACAGCGCTTCTGCCAGGGCCGCCATTTTTACACAGGGAAAAGAGACAGGATTGAAGGATCCAGTTTCTAAGTGTCGCCATAGATAGGGGCAAATTTACCGGGTTTAAACACACTAAAACTATGTGTTTGGATTAGCAGAGCACAGGGCGAGCGAGGCGAAAGCAGAGTGTTTATTAGTACCGCTCGTGTCGATTTGAAAAGCTTTGTTGCACATCCGCAGTGGAGAGCAAAGTATTGTTTTGGTTGTGTGGTAGATCAGGCGGCGGGGTCTCACCCGCGTCCCCTGAGTTTTTATCCACCGCTATTACAGTGGACATCAACGGTAAGTACCTGCCGAAATCCTACGGCTATCCGTTTGTTGACCAGAGAGGCTTGTTTAATGCCAGCAGTTCATCTGGTTGGCTAACTGGCTTGCTGACGAGGGTCCTGTCCTTATGTGGAGGCTAAAACAGCGCTTTAATAGTTTCTATCAGTTTCTGAACATTTCTGAAAACAACGATGTTGTGTGCATTTGTTTGTTATTCCTATGAGGCACAAATGCCATCTGGTTCACAGAAGTTATGCGTGTGTGTTATGACTAAATTTAGCAGCTAAGGTGGCTAACTAGCGCACACCCACCATTTAAAGCTGAACAAAAGCACCGATCATAAGTTATAACGCAGTTTTTATAACGTTGGTGATCAAAAGGCTGCACGCGACATCGTTGGCGGAAACTCGTCGTTTCTCTTGCGTTGTAAGGCTGCTAGCTTTAGCAGCGGTCGCTGAAGAAATGCTAGCAAGCTAACCAACTAAAAAAGAAACAGATCAAGACTAACAATCTCTTCACATCTTGGGATGTGGCAGCTTGAACGTGCAACAATTTCTGCAGGGCTGGTGGTGTTTTATTTTAAGTCGTGGTCACTTCCAACAATCTGTTACTCCTACTACTTATGTACAGTGTAGGACATATACACGTTTACGACTATTTACACGTGTATTTAATGCGTTTTTTATGGAATGAAGGGTCTGAAACGTAAAATGACCCGTTGTGCTCTCTGACAGAGCGTCTGACCAGCACCAACAACAGAGCTTTTGTTTACACCTCTCAACACTAGCGAAGCATTTGCGATGTCTGATCTTGCCCCATATTAAGTCAAAATGAACGTTTTAATACATCTCGACTCATATTTAATATTTATTTATCACTCACTACATTTATTTGAAGTATTTTTGGACAGTGTTAAGCTGAGCATATACAGCTGATGCTTAGCAAAATCAATCATTTGTTGATTTAAGAGAGGACATTAAAGTGAGCGCTTGTTTGGTGGCTATCTGATCCCTGAACCGTGTTTTGTGTGGTGGTGTTGATCATGAATGCTGCAGGCGTGGGGGAGGGGTTCAGGCTCGGTTCGTGTAGTCAGAGCTGCTTCAGTCAAACCGAACCAGAACCGCGCTGCTTTTTTCGGCGAGCTGCGCAGTTGTATCGTTTACACAGCATAAGTCCTGACTCGACCCGTTTGAAGGTTTAGAAAGACACAGGATTGACGATAATCTTCAGAAGTCCGTCAGAGGGAAAATAAACGCCTGGCTCTTTCACGTCCATGCGCATTAGCATAGCAGGCTAAGCGACTAGCTTCGCCGACTAGCTGTTCGTCAGCGTGTTGTTAAGTAACTCGACTTCTCGCTAACCGATTATTCGGTTGTTTGACAGCTAAATACAGCCGCTATAAAGCACTTCTCTTCTCGCATGATCTTGTTTACGTTGCTTGAGGTCGGCTAGTCGTCGTCGATCAGACTCGCTAGCTACGCAGAAAGGTCGAAAACACGCTCCGTCAGTACAAACAATCACAGCTCATGAGTAAATACTTGAACAGGCGTGAAAATGACGATTTCTTGCTATCTCGACCGTTTTCCATCAAATTTCAAGAGTCGTCTCGCGCGGCGTTTCCTCTGTGAAGCGGTGTGAAAATGGCGGATGAGTTGATGTTGTGGTCATGAAAGGCTCCACACCCCTAGATCAGCTCACACACACTGCAGCGCCAACACACTCACCCACGGGCAAGCGCACAACACAGCAGTGCTATCACAGTGCGCGTCCACTGCCTTTACTGAACACATCTAACACGAACACAGTGTTGCGAAACCTGAAAAACAGCAACACCGTCTGATACACGTCACACAAATCTCAGCTCCATCACCAAACCCCATTTAATAAACAACTGTATTTCATGGTTCCATGTCTGTATTTAGAAGTGTTATAAAACACGAGTCTTTGGTTCAATAGAAATGGCTGCTAGTGTGATACACAGGGACTGATATTGGCAAGATGTCATATTGAAGTTACATAAAAGAATAGGCATGCAGTGTTTTCTGTAAAGAACAGCAGGATATTTATTACTCAACGCTCATGTTTGTGTTTCATAGTGACACAGACTCATTCAGAAACAACAATCTGGTTCCTCTCTAGTCTAACTTTATCCTTTGTCCTAAGTTAAACAAAGCCATTTATTCTGTCTGTTTGCACAGAGACATTCTTTAGTGAGCGGTTTACCTTAGTGGAAAATGAATGAGTGAAGTGTGTGCTGTGTTCTCTGTACAGTTAGCACAGTCGCTGTCTTGCGTGCCTCACCTAAGAAATAACAGGAAATGAGATGTTTGAGAAGTCACACACAGTCCCTGCGTCTGAAAGCCCTGAACTCCAGTGATTTGTTTGATTCCTCATTTTGAGGATGCAGTTGAGTTTACTGCAGTATAGATAGGAGCTGTGTCATATTTCTCTCATGATTACTGCTCCCTCCCTCCGGTCAGTGGGGAGTTCACAGCTCCAGAAGAATGTGGTTATTCATCAGAGTGGTCTGATGGGGTAAACACGGGTCTGGTGTGTAATGAATAGACGATGATGCTGCAGAAAGGTAATCTTGATCTTTGATAGGACGCAAGCGGGTGACTGCTCATGCATGAACTGATCACTCACCATCAAGAGCTTCAGTGATTCTCTGTGGATCAGCTGAGGGTCAAGCCATCGAACCTCATTTCTGTGCTGATATTTGTGCAGATTTGATCTGTCTGGATGTATCTGGTTTTAAAGTAAAAAGCAGACATTTTCCCTCAGTTTGGTGAACACGTTCCTGTGTTTTTTGAGGCAGGTGAAATAAGTTTAGGTTTATACCGTCAAGCTGTGAGATTACGGCTGTAACTTAATTTTTTCGCCTTTGACATTGATAAAGACGTCTCCTTCCCAAACCTCCTTGCATTACTTTTTAATCACTATAGTCATGTTTGAGTTTTTCCACAATAGGAGTTAAGGTATGGCCCCAAAAGTACTTTTTTAAATTTAATTTCAGGTTTGTGTATTTAGTTGTAATGGATATATGTTGACATATAATTGCATCATTTGTGGTGCTGTGGGACCGGCTGTCTGTCTGTATCACTTTGGCAGCCATGGCTGAAATAATATTGAGAGACGTTTGCCAACCACATGCCTTGGGCCCTTTCTCCTCATGACATCATGTTTCTATGGAGCCTGTCAGTTCTGCAAAGTGGTAAGATGGTAACAAAGACTTGACCAGCTTTTTCTTATCACAGAAAGCAGAACTGATCCATTCAAAGAGAATATTTTTTGTTGGTATGGAAACTGTAGAAAAAGCGTTCCCTCGTTGTAACACTTTGCAGGCAGACCTGCATCCTGATAATGAGTGGAGCAGATCATATACAGAGCACACTGTCTTTCTGACAGACGTTTCCTGTGGGTAACGGTCCAATCACTGCCATATACTGATGTGACATCACAGTGAGGCTGTGCAGCTGTATAAAGAGCATGAAACATCATCATCACATCTTAACACTAGAGACTAGTTATCTGCACAGAGAACAGAATCAGTGTGTCACAAACACATCATGTCATAGCTGCTCTGATTCACAGCCCTGTCTTGCGTTTAATGTTACACAGACCAACCACGCTGCAGTGTGATTGGCTGGAGGCACAGCGAATGAACTTGAGGTATTTTGAATGAACAGATTTCACATTTCTTTATAAGGTCTTTTCTAAAGCTCTCGGGGATAAATGTAAAGGGCTCTCCATTTTGTGAAGGTTGCGTACATGACGGGGAATAAAGAAGGGCCTGTGTTTTATTATGTATATGTTAAACACTTCCCTTGTTGCTTTTACTTTATTAAATGTCTGTCTAAATAAAAAATACAGTTCGGATGCATGTCTGACATGAACAGCATCGGCGGAATGCACCGGCCTGTCATTCTTTGTGATGTTGTCACGTCACAGTCGTATCCTGCCGTGTGTGTGTTTGCTCTCTGTGTTGACATAGGGATGGGGAAGTGAAGTGCCCCCCCCAGGAGAGAGAAAGAGAGGGAGCGGCAGGTGGCAGAGAATCAGTCTCAGGTGACGCATGTATGATTGCATTGCGCACACAGGGACACACACACAAAAACAAAGACAAACACACTCCATGCAGAACATTACCAGTGCGCTGGAGAGATATTGAGATTTCTCCAGATGTTGGTGTCTTTTGAAACACTCTTGAACTGTCCTGTCATTTTATTTTTAGGGCCTGTTATAGTCTTTTATGCTGTGACTGAGGTGTAGTTTAGGGAGAACAATTGTAGTTCTAAGCTAGTTCCACCGGGAGGCCTGTTAATACTTTAAGGTCACGTGAAGGATGTGTAGGGAGGAGCCGAGGGCTCAGGTAACCTGTTTTTGTGCTGCTGGCTGTAAGCGAGCTTTCTCCCTACATGACAGGTGTCCCATAAACCAGTCAGGCACGGGTGCAGAAGCATGTTCTGTACAGCTGTGTTCATGTGTCTGTGGTCTGTCTGTGGTGTAATGGTGTGAGCAGGGCGTGAAATCACAGAGCTGAGGTGATAAAGTCAGAGTGGTCCGCACTGTTAGTTTGGCCTGTAGCAATGATACTTCAAAAACTACCACAACCATTAGAACTACTTATGAATTGGGTCAACAACCATCAAGAATACCCTAGCAACTGCAAAGCTACTGCCTGGCAACAGGCAAGCAACACTGACGTGTTTCACATAAAATGAACAAGTGTAGTTTTCTGTCAAACTCTGGATGAAACAGGCTGTCAGGAAGATGCCTCAGTGTGTTGCTGTGTGTGTTTTTTAAAGTTCTTTGTGATTTAGAAACCTCTTGTTATGTGGTTGCTAAGGTATTCATGACGGTTGCTTAGGTAGTTGTTTACTTGACCCTCAAGGTCTCCTCTATAGGCTGCACAGTTTGTGGCATCATTCATGTTTGTTCGAACCTCTGACTATAAATATGTAGTTATAGTAATACATTTAGCAAGCACCACTAATAACAGATTATATATTTGACTGTAGTCCTCCTCTCTTACACCTAGCGCTGGCCTGTGGCCATAACTGTCCTCCCATTGTGGTGTATTTGTCATACAAAGAGAGACGCAGGCAAGGTGATACAATCAAGTCCCTCGTGCATCTTTATCAATGACAGTGAGGAAGAGTTCTCGCCGTGCTCTGCTGCACGTGGTTGAGTCTCAGTGTAGTGTGGGCTGCAGTGACTCAGCCTGTGAGAACAGTGTGAAGTCATATCGCTCGGCTCAAAGCACCGAGCTTTTCAATCTCAGCCCGCAGAAAATCAACACAAACCAGGAAAACGACTCTGAGAGAGAGGGAGAGAGAGGAATGGGGATATAAGTCTGTGGGTTTCCCTTCCTGCTGTAGCGAGCAGCCAAGAGGAGGAGCCTCCCATACAACACTGTGTCCATACAGAGAGGAGAGTGTTGGGGGGGTGGTTGGATTCTGTTTGTCGTTTCTGTGCCAAAATTTGTACCTCACATCCATTCTTCAGAGAAATAGATTGATCATTTGAAAGGTAGTAAAGGACAGAAAGACCACACAGAGTAACAGGAGAATGATTTTTGACACTATTTAAATGTAATAGATGTTGTATTTTCTGTTCTCTATTGTGTTCTCCAAGCTGCTTATCTTTTCATAGGGTCT
>JAZGTK010011745.1:0-15378 GCA_036877625.1 Ambastaia sidthimunki | reverse complement strand
CTGTAAATTGCAGTGTACTGTACCGCGTGATAGTGGAGACAGTGAACTGCGATGGCGGCTGTGTCTCATGCATCAGCAGTTGCAGGTAAACGCTGCTCTGATCTCGGGCTATAGCCACGACCGGATCCGTCTGAGCCTGATCACAGTCATAAAACAATCTGGACACCAACCTGAAGAGAGATGAAGCACAAAACAAGCGTGTGATGTGTGAATCAGAGTTAAACAGTCACAGATCAGGAGCGTGTGTGAATATACCTGCTGATGGTGTTTGATGCCACATGTCTCACACGCGGGTCGTCGTCACCCAGCAGGTACAAAACAACATCATTCAGCACTCGGTCCTGCAGCCTTAACAACTGACATAACATCAAAATTATTAGACATAGTATTTAAAAAGATAAAACACACAACTGTCAATTCTTTTACATGCACTACAATTATTTGTGATTACTGGATAAGGAATGTTCACAGACTATAGAAACATCAATGGTTTTCCAAGGCTTTCTGCGTATTTATTTCTAAAAAACAATTCAGGTTTGGAAATTCATGTTTGATTTAATAACATGATTCAAGGGTTAAAAGATACATGAATCATTATTAAACCTGCAAAATTAATCTTTACAGTAGAAACAAGAATTGACTTACTCCAGTGTAGTGATGTTCACCTTTGTGCAACTTTTCAGTGTTTCTCTCCAAGAAACTAATTAACCTGCCACATACAAAAACAGAAAAATATATAGTTTGGCTGTCGAGATTTATGTTATTCCTAAACAATCACAGTCACTCCCACACAATCACAGTCACTCCCACACAATCACAGTCACTCCCACACAATCACAGTCACTCCCACACAATCACAGTCACTCCCACACAGTCACAGTCACTCCTACACAATCACTCCTACACAATCACTCCTACACAATCACTCCTACACAATCACTCCTACACAGTCACAGTCACTCCTACACAATCACTCCTACACAGTCACTCCTACACAGTCACTCCTACACAATCACAGTCTCTCCTACACAATCACAGTCACTCCTACACAATCACAGTCACTCCTACACAGTCACAGTCTCTCCTACACAATCACACTCACTCCTACACAATCACTCCTACACAGTCACTCCTACACAGTCACTCCTACACAGTCACAGTCACTCCCACACAATCACAATCACTCCTACACAATCACAGTCACTCCCACACAGTTTCCGTTTGGTCACCCTCACCTGAAGTCAATCTCTGAGAGCGTCTCGAGCAGCTCCGTGCGGACCAGCCAATAGGAACAGTCCTTCAGGGTCAAGAGGTCAATGAGCAGCTGCAGACCGAGTTCACTGAGACTGCCATTACACAACGCCATGATACAGTGCTGCAGATGTGTAACAACAACCACAGTGTTATAATAATCGAGATGACATCGTTTCTTCAGGCATAAACAAGCATTCTTTATATGTTTAAAGATATACAGGACTGTGTGTTCTCACCCTAACAGAAGCACACGCCATTTTACACGTGACGGATGATTCGTCCTTCAGACTGCGCTGCAGCAAAGGCACAAAGTCTTCGAGTGACACAGAGCTTCCTGAGAAAGAAAACAGAGAGATACAGAACATGAAGGCTGTAGAATCTATAACTCACTGCTGATTCATCACGTTTGTGCTGGTTGAGTTGATTCGCTTGTACCTGTGATGCTGTGGATCTGAGACAGCCACATCTCTGCGTTGTAGCGTGTCTTCAGCTGGATGGCTTGGATTAAAGCACCAGAGAGGATGGCTGTGGCCCCTCTGATCTGAGGGTCCCCGTGGTCAATGTACTGCAGTACGTCACTGATGTACTGTTGCTCTAAATATACAACACAACAAATTCATAAACCAGCCTATGACGTCACAGCTTTTGTATATTACACATCAATATATATAAAAATGAACTTATCAACACGGCATTTGGTGGTACATGTAAAATTTCAATAATTCCAACTGAACTAAACTGAACTGAACCCAACTGAAACTTAATTGAGCTTAACAAATGTGAATTAAACTAAAGTAAACTGAAAATCTAAATTTAAATCTAAAAACGTGAAATGAAGGTCCAGCTGACTATAAATTCTCCAGCTAAATTACATGGGAATTTAGGTAATAGTGAAACAAATATTAATTTGATATACGTTAATGTGTCTCATGTCTCTTTCTTCTCACGTAGTAACATGTAGGAGGTTGCCTGGCAAACGGTCAAATACACAGTTTAGGGGGCCATTATACAAAAATATTTGACCACAGAATGTTTCAACCGACCAATCAGAATAAAGGTATTAAAATGAGCATGTAATGACATACAGAGTTATTACAATTATGGGTTAGAAGTAAGTGTTTCTCACCATCTGGTTGCTGTCCATCTAGCGGATGCAGATACAGTCTGTTGAAGAAGGTTTCAGGCAGAAGAGTAGCTGCTGCCCCCACACAGCTGACGGCCAAAGCCTTCACGCTCACACGAACCACATTATCAGGAACCAGCCCTGCAACACATACACATCCAGAAAACACTGATACCCTCCAGCCCATACAGACAAACCTGAAAGACTTCAAGCATTAGCTAAACATTATTAATGGCACTTATATTTGTGCATTATGGCAGATGCAACTTACAATGCATCCATATTTGTGCATTATGGCAACTTACAATGCATTTCATCAGTACATCTTTTCCCTGGTAATCATATTTATGACTATGACGTGGCTACTGATACACAGCTACACTAGCTGTGTTTCATTTGTTACCGTTTCTTTGGCCATTGAGCAGGAAGGAGGCAGCCAGCAGCCGGACGCAGTGGACCAGAGGCTCTTCCTTTGGGTCTGTGTAGTGACCAATATCTCCTTTAATCCGAGATGGCTAAAACATGTAACACATGCAAAGCAATTACAGTTTGCTACACAACACAGTTAGACTGCAGTTTGCTACACGACACAGTTAGATTGCAGTTTGCTACACGGCACTCCACAAAGGTTGGTGCAAGGGTCTGTAAAGATCTATAATTTAGGGTATAAACCTTTTGTCAGCACTTATATATATTAATAAATACTACAGTTCAAAGTAAAGCTTAGAGATGTATTATGCATATATTGTAAGTAAATTACTCTTTTAAATCCACTGAATTTCTGTGTTTCTTAACCAGTAGGCCATGGCACACTAGGGGGCCTCAATAAACTTTCAAATATGCTTTAAGATGACTTATCCTGTTTTAAAAATAAGACAAGCATTACAATAAGCTAAAACAACTGAAAACCAAGATATGTCTTGATTATTCTATGTCTCGCTTTGTGTGTTTGCCTGTGCGTTCACCTTATTGTCAAGTTCTGCTGGTTCCAGAACCTCTTCCTTTGGTATGAATCGATCCACACTGCTTTCAGACGACTGCCTGTTATGACCTTTGCCCTCCAGAAGATGAGGCTTACTTAAAGCTGACAGAAAGACAAGAGACATCTGTGAGCCAAAGTGATCTGCTTCAAACACGTTTATAAATGAAGTCAGTGACTAATACATTGTCTGTGTGCTGCTGGGTGAGTGGATAGTGGATTAAGACTGTATGGCTTACCCAGTGCAGACTGAGAGAAAGGCTCGGGGGGTTTGTCAGGTGGTACCACTCCCTCCTCTTCCTCATCCTGCAGTGTGCCGATCTGCATCCCTGAGTACTGGCTGTCACTGCCGTCCAACACCTGCATGTCACACACAGACAGAACAATGAAAACGAAGAGCCAACACCTGAGTGACCACAAAGCATCTCATTCATGCAAATGCACATGATACACAAACAACAGTTCAACATGCATCACTCTAGGAAAAAAAAAATATCACAGTTTCCTCTTGTGATTTTTGCATAACCATTTGCATGTCAATTTTAATTGGTCCTCAAATAAGGACCAAAAATTAAGGAAAGTAGATGTTACTCTGCTGTCAGTTGTAAGTGTTCGTCAGTGGTCCCTCACCGAGTCTTAAAGAGACACTTAGAAATTAAGCATGCATGTTTTTTGTGGGCTTAAAGCTTGAAGTGTGTAAAACTGATACAATTTAAAATTCTTAATTAGAACATTGTTCTGCTTGATCCTGACAGCAACACTGGCTTAACCAATGACGTGTCTGGGGCGGGACTATCTGTTTATTCTACCAATGAAAAATGGGAACGTTCGAAAAATGTGTTTAAACAGTCATTAATTTTGAAATGTAATTTCATTACACACTTCAGCTTACTGACTGAACCAGGTTAGACTGAACATTTATTGACATTTAGATTTATTTAAGGGAGCCGGCATATCAGAACAAGGAAACATTGTCTCCAAACGAACCGTTTAAAACTGATCAGAGATCAGCATCATATTTGCTGGGAAGGGATTTTTCATCACTGGTCCAGATATGGGAAAATGAGAGGCATCTAAACACCTCAGGATAGAGGCCGTGCATGTGGGCGGGGCAAAAGAGGGCAGGGCACTAACAGGGCTGTCAAGAGCAACAATAGCCTCACCCCCCGTCCACTGCTGACCTGGTCACTACTGCTAGAGGAGGAGATGGCAGAAAAGGTAGAAGAAGACGTAGTAGAGGAGAAGGAAGAGGATGGCCTGTAGGAAGATTGCTCGCTGTCGGATTGTTGATCCGGCCCTTCTGTGGGAGTTGGGGAAGGTGGTGAATACTTCCGATAGCGTCTGCTGGTGCTGATGACACTTACGAGCTCAGCGCAGTCTGAAGGCGTCACGGCGGAGTCCGGCCCCTCCGTAGTTGTCTGGGAACTGTCACTAGGGGGTGACGAGGAGGCAGCTCCCATTGATATCAGGTTGCCGTCAGTTATTAGGTCGCCAGACGTGCTCACGACCCCTGCGCCTCCACTTGAGCTGTGGCTAAGCATGTCCTCCTCATCTTCAGCGTCTGGAGAATCAGATCCAACTCCCTGCTCTGAATTACTCAAGTCAACTGAGTCCCCTGGCTGCAAAGCATGCTGGGAGGAACGTGGCTGCTCAGTGATGATGTCAGATGTTCCAAGCGACGAAACGCCAGAGGAGGACTGAGTTTCGCTGGAAGCATCCCCACCCACTGAGGCTGGAACAAATTTATTAAGTAAAACAGCCATTAAACATTATATATAGTATACATACTATATACATTATATAAACAATACACTATATTATAAATACTATACAACATATACAGTTTACTTTGACTAGTGTTTACGCTTCTGAATAAAATGTGAACACTTGTCCATGCAAAAAAGTGACTTTGATTTACCAGTAAATGACCCTGTGGTGACCTCTGCCCTCTCAGGGTCATCCTCCAAGCCCTCTTCTTCACCTGACAACAGTTTACCTAAGCCAAGCACAGGGGAACGTCACAATGGCAATACGAATGAAAACATCTCCAGCTATAATCTTTTCCAAACATTATTCTAGCTTTAAACCACACAGTTATATTACAATTTCATCAGCATGCCCAAAAAAGCTCCCTAAACATGCCCTAAGATATGTGAGTGGGTTAGATGTTACAAAGGTCAGACAAAAGAGGTCACCTTTCTGCTTCCTGAGGAGAAGAGGACTGCATGTTGACCCACCAGCTATTCACAGGAAACAGGAAGTGAAGAAAGCAGGAAAAGCCCAAAAATTCATTTTGAGGGTTAGAGGAAGGAAGACGCAGAAGATGAAAAGCACATGCATTGTGAAATATATAATAAATAAGTAGCAATATATAGTAAATTTCAAAGTTACAGATTAATGATTTGTTAGGAAACAGTAGATACACAATATTAAAAAGCAGTTTTGGAAGTATTAGGGCAGAATCAAAGGAGTGCCTGTCATTAGTGAGTAACAAAGAAACTTGACAAATCAAATTAAAATATATATATATTACTCAATGACTGTACCAAACAGTATAACAGTGTTTCTGAACTGATATACGACATCTGACTGAAATGCGAACAGCAAGGTAAAAAATTCTAAATGCAAAAAACAAATTCCAAATTAATAAAATGCTGAGAACTTTAAAATAAAGATAACTAGGATTATTAACACACACCTTTCTATATTCTTAAAACTTTTCATAAGTTTTTTAGTTGGCAAACTCACAGGATCAAACTCTTCAGAGCACAAATCTTTTACTTGACAGAAGTTAGCCAGATTAGACAGATGCCAACGCGGCCAAGTTTATGCAAAATAAGAACCACACCTCACTAAATACGAGTTTGCTTGCCAAACCGAAAAGTATTTGGTTTGTTTATTTTGCACACTGAGTGAGATGGCGAACAGCTTGACCAACACTAAACTATGTTGGCATTAACAGTGATTGGGTTCGACACAACACGATGTGCGACAGCAGTATTCACCAATAAGCTCAATGATGCTGCCGCTGCGAGAACGAAACTGTGTCTCTTCTCTGAAGACACTGGTGTGGGTTATTCTGCCGGCTGTGATGAGGGCGTGCAGGAGCTCAGGGGGCGGAGTCCTAAACATCTGCTGCAGAAGCTCCAGAGACGCTGTCACCACGTTATGATCCCAGTGCTGTGTGTAATGCAGGGTCAGCTCATACACCTGAGAGCAGCAGAACAGGCTTATAAATACACAACACACACACTAAATCAATCAACACACACAGGTAAAAACACACTTGTCTTCACTTAGTGATGTACGAATGTACGATTTTTAATAGTCCTTTACAATTGTTGCTAGCTGGACTGTAGGAACGTAATCTTGAGCATTCGTCCAGATCACTCCAAAATAAATTTTGAGATCATAACATTTTTTTCTTATCCTGAAGTTCACTTACATGCAAGTTTAGGTGTAATGAACCAAAACATAACATTCCACCCTCAAAATAAAACCCATTATTTTTGCTACTGTACCTTTAAGACCTTATTTTTGACTGGCTAACCACTTTGCATGTAAAGTGAATAACAACACTCCAGTTTTGCTGAACAGATGTGCAAATATTTGAAGTCATATGTTAATAGTTGCAATCATTGCCATGGTTTCTGAATATCTGTATAGCTTTTAATTTTTATTACCAATGACAAATTAGAAGACCGGTACTCAAGGTCTTTGTCAGTTCTGGTACCTGTATGAGCTGCTCAGGTGAGGGGGAGACGTCTGCCTCTTTACGAACAAGCCCAAAGCTGCCCTTCAGACTGGTGCTGGGGGTCTGCTGCTGCAGAAGAGGCATCAGGTAACGCAGAGTCAGTAGGACCCCCAGAATCAGGTGAGTGGAATGCTCCTCATCCACTGGTACCACCAAACCTGTGGACAGGAAATGGAAATAGAAGGAAAACGAAAGGGGAAAGAGGAGAGAAGAGAAGAGAAGAAAGAAAGGGAAAAGGAAGAGGAAAAGAAGGGGGTGAGAGGTGAAAAGCAGTTAAACTTAAGCCATTTGATACAGGCTGTGGATTTCTGACAGGGCCTGTTTTAGCCCTTTCTGTCATGTTGTGTGTGTGTGTGTGTGTGTCATACCAAGCAGCACGTTGAGGAGCCAGGTGTAGAAGTAGTGTGTTCTGCGTGAGTGCTGACACACGCTGACAGCAGCGCTGGCTGCAGTGCGGCGAATGGTGGGAGAGCTGGACTTCAGATTGGCAACAAAGGCCTTCAGCAGCATCTACATTCACAGGGTGAAATTATATATCACAGACCTATAAGAGCCTGATAATCATATTTTTTTAAGATAAAGGACCATATGATTTTTGTCTTCCCATAAACCTTTACTTGTTTTCCTTGGATGGTGGTATTTATGACTGTACCTCTCTGGCTCTTAATTTAAGCCTATCCTTTACATAACATTTGCTTAAAATTACAGCTCCTGTACTTGTAAATCTCCTGCTGTCTTTTTAAATGTGATGTCTGGACAGCAAAAAAACAGATTTCCTGTATCTTCCACTTATATGAGGGAGAGGAAGAGACTCATGGATAATTAAATCCAGTCAGACTGAGTCACGTTCCACACAGAGCGGATGATCTCACCCCTGGTTTACAGGTTCAGACTGCGCGGGAAATCCCACACCGAGGTGCCAAATTGAACAGTTCACAGGATTCAGGTCAAGGGACTCTGACTGACATGTCAAAGTCATGAGGGCTTCCTGATTGGCTAATATCGTGGTGGCGTGACTTCTGAGTCAAGTTAATATCCCTCATGAATATCAGGTGATTTTAACCTTGATCTGAGGTGATGTTCTAACCCACGATCAAACCAATTGACTTCAGAATCCATCTCAAGTTATTCCTGAACTGTTGAACTGCAGGAAATACCTTGATTTCTCCATCATTTGCGAAGTGTCCGAGAGCAGCCATAATTTTAGGAATTGAAGAAGAAAGAGTTTCCTGGACAGTTTCCTCCTGACGTTTTGTGATGCGTGCGAGACATGGCAGCAGATTCACGAGGTACGGCCTGAAAAACAGAAAAGTATGTGGAATGACAAACCTGTGCAACATTTTCCAAGAGCTGACCCAGGATCAGTATTCCCATATTTACTTCTGAGCAAACCTACAGAAGTAACTGGCTTTGAATCAGCAAGCTTACCTGCATTTCTGTGGACGCACCAGGTGAGCAAGTTCAGCAAACCTCCACAGGGCTGCCCGCAGACTCCGAGAGGCAGCGTTCTGAGAACATAAAAACAGCGATTAGCGTGCTGCTGGTTTCTCCTTGTATAAAGCCAACAACCATTTCCAAAAACAGACCATCAAAAGACTTTTTAGATCTGTTTACAACAATAACTCAGTTGCTGTTTTTATTGCTGTAATAAATAGTGCTAGGTAGGCATAGTATAAATAAAGCTTATTAAACATTTCCACTGAGTCAGCATTTGTTTGTCATATCATTTCTTTTTGTTCCACTTGTTTAATACATTTCACGGCTGTAATATATTCTGTCTAAGGCTACAGTTTTAGCTCTACAACACAGGTTCCAGAGACCGGAATTAGGATGCAAAAAGTCTTATATCGGTCAATGATAATGATTTTAAATTTAAGTCGACACAAATTTTCAGTCTCTAGTGCACGCCAAACATCTTATTCACCTTCTTAATCTCTTTGTATAGTTCAAGCTGCAGTCTAGGCAAGTTTGAATCCATCAATGCCTGAAGAGAAAGAAGAAACAAGAAACAAGAAAGAAGAAAGAATGTTAAAATTCTATAACCTATAAAATATTGCAATAAAGCAATGCATCATGCAACACTAAAAATATGTGTATGTATATACACACACACACACACACATATATACTATAAACTATACTTTGATGATTTTGTTGAGGCACTCGTCTGCCACCATCCTAACATCAGACTCCTTGTCGTCGCTGCACAACAAGAACATTTCCATGGCAATTCCAAGAAGTTTCTGGAACTCTGGAGATGTCCTGAAAACAGAATTTCAGTGAAGCACAGAAGTGTCAAAGAAATGACATATTATATAACAACAATACTAGCCTGCTTATAAATTACAGACTGGAGCATTAAAATGAGCAACAAATGGTGATGAGCTATCCTTAGTATACTCGCCATCTGGATTGGAAAAATTCCCAATGAGTAGCAGCCCAAATAAAACACGCACTTAAAAATATTAAGCCCTGGCAAAAAGGCAAAATGATTGAGTATATAGAGGAAAGTAATGAATAATATAGGAATATAAGGTCTCAAAACCATTTTCTCTAGCATTCTTGATATTGTCATGCAGAGTGGTGGTGTTGCTCCAGGTCACTGGTAGTTTGCTCAAGTGTTCAAGTGCATAAATGTTCTGTCTAAAACAACAATCAGACTATATTCTGTCTCAGTGAGCATCCAATCACTATTCAACCTGCTTAATCAGTCAAGGTTTCAGGTAATGATTAGGGTTTCTTCAATAACTCACTTTATAATACTCAGTTCCTACCACTAAAAACAATACATCTTTAGTGAAGAACAGTACAACAGCCAAGATGATGGTTTTAGAGGCTGGTGTTTGTGTGTGTCAGCAGTAATGGAGGGTTGTCTATGTGACTTTATGACATAGGTCAAAGTCCAGGGCCATTTTCTGGTCTCCACGTCAGTCACTTTCAGTGTAGTTCTCTCGATTTATACTGTACTCAATTTTTCCAAGAAAAACAAAGCATATAAATTTCAAAAACTAAACCCTAATGTAAAATAAATGTATTGGTTGTTTTTTAAGATGTAATCAGTGTGTGGAACATGCTCCCATCTTCAAAGTGGAGACCAAACCTGATTTGTTTGGTTCTGAACAGACCACAGGAGAGATAAGAAAAAACAGTTTTGTTGTGAACAATTGTGCTATTTATCAGTTTTGTTTGTTTGACACTTGCTTAATAAATATCCTGGGCATTGCAACTTTAAAGTTTGGTACAGAACTATTAAAACCGCATCTGCTACAAGCCGCTGGCACTTTAAACATGCAATAACATACTGCACTGAAAATCCAGTGAAGTGGAAAAGCAAGCACAGCTATATGTCAACAATATCAGTCATTGGTTTACTGCTGTTTTATAACCACTGACAGCAGCACCTACCTCAAATTCTCCTCATGTGACATTTATAATCATGTCTTGTTGAATTAATTCATGAATTTATTAATCTTTAACACCATATGAGCAACAATGGTTAGTTTCACAGCAGACAATTGAAAGAACTAAACTTAATAAGTGTTCCTATAGCACAGCTGGTAGAGTATCAGCAGAGCAAAGGTTGTGGGTTCGATTCCTAGGAAACATGTGCTGATTATAATGTATACCTTGAATGTACTGTAAGCTGCTTTGGATAAATATGTCTGTCAAAGGAATATAAATGTAAACTAATAAATTCTCTTAGGAGTCCTAAAATAGTCGAGGACCATTTACGTTTAATACTTTAACTGAATTTGCAAGCCAGTCTAGCTTCAGCATCAACAGGCTTTTGCCAATGACTCATAAGACATGACCAAATCTGATTATCTTTAATCTATCCTATAGTGGTGAACGGCTCATTCAGTACCGCATACCTCAGCGACTGCGCCACAATGTTCTCACAGATCGTCAGGCAATGAGTGACTCTGTCCTTTTTGGTTGCAGCGAGCTCTTTTTTCCTGTAACACAATACAATATTACTGCCATCAATACAAACATAAAGTGAATAATAACAATTTGCCACTATTAACTTGTGGCTGTTCATTGTCGCAATGGATCACTATTTGTGGATGTGTAAACCAAACAGACAGATAGACACCAACAGAATAATCTAACATACAAACTTAGCACATAATCAAACCCAAAAATGCCAAAAACATGCTTATAGATTAAGCTTATATCAAATTCAGGTATTTTTGTCATTTGATTGTAAAAGGTTTGTGGCAGCCAATTAAGACACAGAAGCCTGTTGTACGTTGAGCTGTATGAATTATTAAGATTCTCAAAGTACCACATTACCACAGACATTTATGTAATATAAAATCAAAATAATACTAAAACATGTTATGTAACATTAATCTAAAACACAAGCAGATCTATACTCCATACAGCATCAGAAAACATCAAGATACCTTTATTTATTCTGAGCTATATTGATGCCTTTGTAACTGTAGCCATGGTAATAATAAAGCAATACAACTGTTCTTTTACACAGCAGCACATATATCATAGCTGGATACTGTTTAATGCTGATCATCTACAGATAGCGTCCCAGTTTATCATGCAGAGATCCTGTCTTCATACTTAGTCTATAAAATCCATTCAGAATTAAATTTAAATAAGATATTCGACTGTGGCACTTTTTAAATCTTGACAGAACCTTTTCAAAGATTGTTTTTGGAACACCTGACCTTTCACAACTTCCCCAACCTTTTCAAACAAACATCAGACTACTGAGATCTTGGGAAACAATACTTTCTTGTGGTCCCGTGGTGCACTGTTTTACATTCTGCAGGTGCGTTTTGTCACGTTATGTCTCTTTACTGAAAAGATTTTCACATCATCTATTATAATAGTTGACACATGCCCACTTGTTTTATGTCTTAATAAGATAAACAATAGCAAACACTTAATGTTGGGATGCCAGTCGGTCCAATTGCCGCTGGTGCCCTAGATGATCAAAAGTGAAACCATGCGGCTGTCACCCTGTTTTCCTGTTATCACTCGATGCTATTGCAGTAAAATTGGAGCCATCGTGTTTTTATCTTTTTAAAATCTTCTAAAATGCGAATCTATGTATCTATATCCAGAAAGATAATATTAAAGGTTAATATTTCCTGCAAATACAATAGTGGTTTCCACAGATATCTATTAATGTCTTTATCTCTATCCATATATCTACCCACTAACGTGTTTATCATGTGATTTGTGAGTCCAAATCAACACCAAATAAGCCCACACGCATTATGTGAGGATAACATCAGTACAGACACTGTGTCAGGTGATGTCAGCACTCAGCACCCTGATGATGATGATGATGAAGCTGGAGCAACAGTCTGGACTGCATTGACACTCACTGTTTTTGGACGAGCTCCTCGGCGGACAGAGGGCCCTGCTGCTGCTGGAAGGATTTAAGGGACTCAAACGCCTTCATCAGCTTCTCCATGGTGGCCATTTTATCAGAAGACCCGATCTGGATGCAGCCTGATCGGAGGGCTGATAATATTTACAAACTCAAAGCTACAGCCAGTGCGCTGTGCAGAACGGCGCAGGGAAACTGAAGGTGTCGCCGAGATCGGACACCACTCACAGTGGCCAGAGCCTTTAAATCCGATCTACGCTTCACACACTATCCGATTAGCACCTGTTTTTAAACACAATAATCGGAAGGTAGTTGTTAACATCTCCGCTTCTGAAAGCCATCTTAAAGCAGTGTTAGAGGAGCAACGGTTCTGCTGTATTTCCGGGTAAATCAAACTCCTGTCATAATAAAAGTCTCTACCGTCATAATAAAACCTGAATATGAGGTATAAAAGCAATTGTGGCGTATTTTTATGCCAATAAAAGACTAAAACCAGTCTTTGCTGAACATATTATACAATATGGAAATTAATTCGCACGTTTTAATTTTGCAAGTTTCAAAAGCAAAACTACATATTTTAAATACGAATTATATATTTTTAATTGATTGAATGGTAAATTTCATATACATTTATTTGCTCTCTGTGTAAGTGTATTAAACAATGAACATAGTTCGGTTTTCTTCATCAGTTCTTTTCAAAACACTAAAAACATGAATGAATAAAAACACTACACATGAGATGCTCAAAAATTATGTATTTAATATTTCAATGTTGTTTCAGTACTTAACATTTTACATTAAAAGTAGGAACTAATCTTGCACATTTTTAATAGTACAAAAATTGCCTATTTAAAACCTACAAAAAATCATTTTTACCATTTAATATTAATTTGTAATTAATATTGTATTAAAGTTTATTAATTAGTTAAAAGACAAAGACATAGAAAAAGTTTTAGAATAACGAATAAAATGCTTGCATCAATAAAGCAAATTCAATAGTCAAATTCACAAATATATTTGTTAATTTTTACACATGATAAGTCATTCCAGTTTTGATGGCTTGTCATGCTGTGCATCATCTCCACACAGTTTTCACTTCCAAAGCTATTATTAGGTTCCCCTGTCTCCCAGTACCTAAACACAAAGGTTTTCGTTAAGAAAACTTGTTATAACCATACTTAAATAACTAAACATGGACTCCATATTCACTACAAAAATCAAATAAAATATTGCACAAATCTTACTTGTGGATGGGATTGGTGTTGTCCACCCATTTCCAAACTCCCTCTGTCTGATTGTCAGTGAGGCCAATCCATGCAGTAGTTTTGAGATTAGCCACAAATACCTGTTGCAAAAACAGCAGTCAACCCTGATAGAAAAATGGTTAGCAACCATACAGATGGTGTCTAATGACATGACTACCAGTGGTGATACATAAGCGTGCAGGGAACATCCTGTTTCGTCAACTGTGGTCAGTGTGGCTCAATGGTTTAACATCTGGGCCGGTTACACAAAGATCGTAGGTTTAAACCTCAACGGTCTCTTTTCCTCTTTGTTGCTCTCACTCACCTGTTCTTCTGTGCTGCTTATGATCACCAGATACCCTCCTTTATCTATGCAACTGTCTTTGCTATCAGCCCAGGTCAACTCTTTAGTAGAGACACAATAACCATGATTGGAAAAGTTCCTCCAGCCTGCTAGGCAGCCTGTAAAAAGTGTGTTTACATTTATTCATTTGGCAGACCTTTATGCAAAGCAATTTACAGTGAATTCAATGCATATTTTTTTATATCAGTACTCGCATTCCCTGGAATCGAACCTACAACCTTTGCGATGCTAACGCAATGCTCTACCAGTTGAGCTACAGGAAGGCTTTGTTATATGTTTGTTATATTGCAGTTCTTTGACACAGAGCAGTATTTGCGGTGCATTGTTTAAACATACATACATTAAACATACATGCATTTGTATGAATGCATCTAACTATAGCACATACAAACTACATAAGAAGGACATACATAAAAAAAGGACTTACCAACATTTGAAATCAGCTTTTCTAACTGCTGAATCTTTTGGATTTGGGCTTTGTCTCTGTTTTGAAGGTTATCTCTCTCTATAGACAGGTTGTTGTACCGTCTACTGAAACTGTCTCTGTCGTCAATACACTTGTAATTCTCAGTCTGTATTTTAATTGTGTCTGCTTTATACTTAACAGTCAGGGCTATGAGACAGACCAGCAAAATACCAACCAGCAACCCCGTCCCTCTTTTGCAGAACTTTAATCTGTCTAAATGAAAAAAATAACCTTACTATTCAGTGACAATGACAACAAATATACCTTTTTGTATTTCACCCTAACTTTATGTACTCTGAATGATCACTTTGTCACTAATAACAACAAAATGTATAACAATATTAATTAATAATCACACAAAATAATAAATCACATCTGAGTTATTACATTGCAGGTTGAAAGTGTTAGTTATTGTTCTATGTTTATGTTTCTTTCTCATTTAAATAATGTACCTGAATTCTGAGACGCAGTCTGTCTCATCTGAGATCGTGGAATCTGCGTGTTGTCCTCATGATTTAATGTATTCATACATGTGCTATTAAACGCAGCTTTATTTGCTCTGGTTATTTTATTTACGTAGATATTTTCACATTGTTCCATTTTCACTGGATTGTGAAGTTATTTTACACTTCTCAGACTGCTAGCTATTCGACAGAAAGCCAGATTATCTGTTAATGTGACAATGCATTGAAACGCAAAAGCAGAAATAAAGAGAAACAGATGGAAGAAAGCAGAAGCGATGAGTGACTGTGTTGAATGAGGGTGGATTGGTTCAGATAAAATAAGTAACTCTATATATTTCTGTAAATCAGCTGGGAAAGGTTGCAATGTCAAA
>JAZGTK010011744.1:0-15378 GCA_036877625.1 Ambastaia sidthimunki | reverse complement strand
GCTGTTAGCACAGGAATCTCTAAGCCCACAGTCGTCTCCCACCGCAATGGGCTTCACAGGATCAGCTGAAGCTTCTAGAAACAACATGTTAGCGCGCCGCAGGGGCTAATGGTATCAAAGGCATTCTTTTAACAGCAGATGGCTTGCTTAAGCTGCCCGTCACAGCTGCTGTCAGCGCTACTGTATGGGCACGAGGAAAAATCCAAAGGCATCAACTGTAGTTAATAGTTCTCCACATGGTGTGGCATTCACAACTCGGTTTAGCTGCACGAGGGCTGTGATGTTGTGGAAAAGTGAAATCAAATCAGTCTGAGTGATCAGAATTCATCTCGAGTTATCTGAAGGTGTTTAATGGAATTAAATTAGTTTCTAAATAGACACTTCATGGTCTGTATGGCTGGAAGTAAGAGATGGGTGAAGACTTGTTGCTAACATCAGCATCATAGTAAATATGGGAGAAAACAAACAGAAGAAATTTCAGTTAAATACTTGCAGCCTCTTCACTCAGAATTAAACATCTGACCTGTGGATTTAAATACATTTGCATATTATCTGACCTATGCTAAGGACTTATAAGAAGGTATATACAAATATTTGCAATATATTTGCTACATTATCAAGTAAAAAGTTAAAAATAAAAAAGTATAAGCTCATAAAGAACAGCTCTCTTCACTTCTGTTGCTGTGTTTCTATTTTATCTTGAAACAAAAAACATTTAAATTGAATCATGCCTTTATTATTTGGATGCTGCAGTAAAAGATTCCTAATCTAATTATACATTTAAACAATCCTTTATTAATTCTTATAAAGAAATACTGACTTACATTTCTGCCATTAAATATCCACAATAAGACCCTTCAGCACAGCAAGCCATTCACTACACAACTCGACAAGCACTGAATCCATTTGACCAAGTTATTCTTTTGTCATTAATCATTGTATTGACATCCAGTGATCAAAAACAGCCGGAACGAGTTCACTGTATTTAACAATTTCTGCTTGAGACTCACATGCTTATGATGAACTTAAGCAATTCATTAGAGAGTTATGATGTTATTATTATCTGTTTTACACAAACTGCAAGTGTGTGTCTTACTCCAGGAGTTTCGTGGCCCTGAGGAAAAGAAAAGGCTTCTGGCTTTGGCCAGTGGTTGCTATGCACCAGTCAGAAGAAAGAGAGTTATCTCTGGTTAACCACTTAGCAGCTTGTTAGCTGATGTCTTTGGTGTGTTGGTGATATTAGATAGGGCTGCGTGTTGCCTGAGGTGGATTACGAATAAAGAAAAGATCGTATTTGTGACTTAAAAGTGAATCAGTGAAAATCATGACTGAATGTCAGTGATTCATCTATGATGTGTGGGTACATAAAAACACGTCTTTAAAAAGAGAAAGAACAGATATAAATATAGGAGTGCAGTCATATTTCTTCAGTCAAAAAACATCAGAGAAGCCTCATATCAATATCCCACTTCTGACAGCCATAGCGTGTTATTACCCATAATCCTTCTGTAATCCATGTACAAGGGTCACCCATCCTTGTCCAAATAGCTACAATCTCATTACGCCTCAAATAAAACTTTCCTATTTATCTACAGATTTCAAATGAAACTAATAAGGGTCTAATACACCCCTCACAGCCCCCCTCCTTCTCCCTCCGCCATTCCAAAACCCTAATTATATTTCTCCCTATCTGAAAGCAATCAGTGATTGTGTGCAGCACGCTACGAAACGTGCTGACAATACCAGCCAATGCGCGAGTGCCGGTGCAGCTGGGCTAATTAAATTAAATGCGATGCTGCCCTGACACTGCGGTGCTCAGCCAGAGAGAATTGAGCCAGTGCAATAATAAACGTCGCAGCAGAGGAGGGAAGAGGCAGATCCCGGAGACACGGATTTGGAGATGTGATATTTACAGTATTTTAGTTGGGGTATAGCTGTTTATACAAATATAACACATGCTTTAAATATAAATTCTAATATTTGTAAAGAAAAGCACAGTGGAGTTTAAAAGTTGGAGCGCGGTGAGAATTTGGGATTTAAAATTTATTTAAACCTTGAAATAAACACAAAGCGTTAAGATTTTGAAAAATATAAAAAAAAACAATGTAATTTTGTTAGAATGTAAAAAAATAATATCTAAGAAATTGTGAAATGCCACATTTGTGGTAAACGTTACAATTTGTGGTAACAGCCCTGTTAAATCTGTACAAAAGTTTATTTAAAGAGCACGAGTTTATATCAATGAACAGATACAATACAAATACAATGAAATACAATGAAATACAATGAAATGTTATTTATTCTGTTTTAACTCAAATTGTTATGCTGTTTATTAGTTTATTAGTAATTAAACTAATTTATTAAATTTAAAAATCCAAAAAGGAGCCATTGTCAAGTGCTTTTAGCTTTTTAAACCCCACGGTATTTAAAATTGTTAAAAGAATGAAACTACTGTATTAAACAGAAAAAAACAGCTGACTGTTAAACAGCAATAGGATTTTGTAAACGTGTGTTAAGCTGCTAATCTCATTTAACTCAGCTCTGTAATGCCAGTCTGGACCTGACATGCTACCCACAGTCATAAAACAATGTTTAAAACAAATGTCAGACTTCAGGGAGAGCCACAGACCCGTCTCTCTCTTTCTCTTACTCTTTTTCTGTCTTTTTCCCTCTCTCACATTCTCTGAATCTTTCAAAGATTTTTTTCACATTTGTCAAAGTCTTTCCTGCTTCAATTTTCACCCTCTCGCTACATCTCAACCACTTTACCCATAATCCTCCTGTGGAGCGCATGAGTTATCCCCTTACCCCCTCCCACCCCTTCGCTCTCTATTCTTCTCCACCAGTTGAGAGTGGAGAAAAGAGTGGAACTTTCACTGGACCTCTTTCTTTACTCCTCTGGCAGAAAGGGCAGAGAGGAGACGGCCAGACCCCCTGTCTGACGGTAGCTCGGGCCTGATCGGATCACAGCGGGGCTAAGTGTGAGGCTCTCAGCGGGACGGCCCCTCTTCAAACTCCCCTCCTCTTCCTTTTCCTCCTTTAGTCTCTAGACATTTTAAATGAGGTCAACTTTCCTGCTCCATCCACATGGATGCCCAACGGTGCTCAAAGTCCACCTCCAGCTAACTGGCCTTTCCTTCTCTTTGTTTTGGCTCTCTTAGAGACCGTCTATCACACCCTTTATCTCTCTCTCTCTCTCTCTCTCTCTCTCTGCCTGTCTTTCTTCATAATTGATTTACTAAACTACTGTGCCACAAATGGACTCAGAATAACAGAACAAGATGTGGACTAAATATGTATATCATCACATACAACTCAAATTACAAGATATTACAGTATCACCAAAATGGGGACAATTCAATAAGCACTTACACTTTATATTAGGTGTCTTTACTACATACTGTAGTATATACTTGCATATTGTACTTGCATTTAAAGTATCTAAATGTAATGCACTCTTGACCTTAATTCTAAACCCAGACCCCAAACAACACACACACTATAAATACATTAAATGTCTTTTCTTATGCAAGTACACTGTATTTAAAGACACCTAATATAAAGTGGGACCCAATAAGCTACTGTACTGTCACTGATTGCCATAAAAATAAATAGTGGAAAATGTAACTTCTAAAAGCTACACTTTTATGTTGCACCTGTTGCTGACAACACCAGCCAATGGCACGAGTGTTGATGCAGCTGGGCTAATTAAATTCAGTGTGATGCTGCCCTGATACTGCAGAGCTCAGCCAGACAGAAATGAGCCAGAGCAATAATAAGTGTTGTGGACGAGACCTAACAAACATTCATCTATTACAAAGTTTGATACACTGACAAAAATACACCTGAATCCTGCATGACAGCAGCCCAAGATCTACTGGAGACCAAAATCCACATCCCAACATAAAGCAAAAATCTGCCACCACAAATACATTCACAGCATGAATACAACAGATCCTGTATTGTGTAGCTTTTGCCCAGATTTCGAAGTTTGTCAGAACTCCCTGTTCCTCTGTCATGGTTGCCACCCTGACATTTCTCCTTCCTCTCTCCTTCTGTGAAGCCGGTTCACAATTAACCTTTCCCCAGAAGAGGTCTTCTGATAAACCCCTTTTGTCCCCTACAACTTCCCCAGCATCCCACAACCCACCTCCGAAAAAAATCCATGCCCCGTACCTGCTGCCTTTTGTGGAGGGGGGCTGGAGGAAGGAGAGAGTCCTTTGTGCTTCTCCTAATCTCCACTGGAGACAGAGGGGTGGGGACCCTGTCTTCGCCCCCTCACCCCATCCACTCCTCATCCTCTGCTTCATCTCAAAACGTTTCCTTCGTTCTGCCTGGAGAACCACGGAGGAAGGGGGGAGAGAGGTGCAGTTAGCCCAGCAAGGTGCACTCTCTCCCAGTGTGCCTGCCTGCCCGCCTCACTGCCCTGGTGCTCTCAAACTAGGCTGGTTCAGTCCGGGCCTCAGCCTCTTTAGGCAATGGAGTGGTTTATTTAATTTGCCGCTATAATGGAGAACTCTCAATGAGGCACTGGGGAAAACCGCCGCGAGAGGCGAGAAATGCGGGGCGGGCGCGAAGCAAAAGAAAAAAAGGAACTGAGCGAGAGAGGTGCGAAATGACAGAGAGAGAGAGAGAAAACAAAAGCAAAAACTAACACTATTTTGATTCACCCACCCCTCTTTTTTAAAAATTACTTCCAAAGTGTGATATCTATTGTACAGGGAATAATGCGGAACAATGCAAGCGGGGGTCTTGGCAATATTCAAAGGGGCTTATTCAGAGCAGGCCGATGGCAGGCTGGGCATTGAGGCCCAGAATACTCCCATACAAGCCCATTTGCTGGGTACTATAGTGCTCATTGTGAGGACAGTGTAAACAAAAAGGCGCCCCGGAGCACAGTGGGATGTGGGAAAAAGAGAGCAGCTTTATTCCCCAGAGGTCCTGCATTATTATGGGATAGAGCCTGTTGGTTTTGTCTGGTGTAGGTCCGGCCCGTCGTCACGGCAGCATCAGATTGCAGGAACAGGAAGTTACCGGAGGTTTCAGAGATTTGAAATAGTATTTTTACAGTATTTATTACAGCATATCCTCTACAATATACATAAAGAGAAGGGGAATTGCTCAGATGTTGCTCTGTCATTGCTCAGGGAGACTTATTTGAGATTTAGCCCAAGTGTCAACTTTTTTTCAGATGCATCTCGATCTAATTTTATCAATATCTAAGAAAAACAAATCCTTAAACGTTAAAACAAATCTCATTAAGTTGCTTAAATATATTACACAACCAAAAAGCAAAGCTACATTCAAAATACATGAAATAATTGGTTAATGGCTGAAATGGATTTTTTTAACATTATTTATTAAGCGCAGATGAACGATCATCATTGCAGATTCGTGTCGAGTGGACTGCAGAAACACAATTGCAACATTCAAGCTTTGACTTTTGTTGGTGAATTCTGAAAGGTTTTAGCTCTGTTTCTACAGATAGAAGCTTCTCCATTCACGTGTTCCGGCACACGGCACACCGCGAGACCTCTCTGAGACCGTGTGCTTCATTCATATGACTCCACCTGAGAGACACGCTCAGTGTTTACACAAGATTATATTCCCCATGCTCAACACATACACAAACACACGCAGACAGCCAATGCAAGCGCTAAACAAACAGCCCCTATGCACATAAGAGGCAGACATATCGTTGTGCCACATAATACAGGCAGGCCTTGAATATCAGAAGTCTGTCTGTCTGGGATGTCAATCAAAACACTGAGTGTTTACATACACTCTATAGCTCCTGTTACGATGGAGAGATGCTTCTATTTATATTTATAAATAAAAAGATTTGCTGATATTATGTACATAAAACACCGGACATTGGACAGCTGCATTTTAGGTGCATTTGGGTGTGAAAAAATAATGTGCTATTTTTTCATAATTTTACAGTGATTCAAAACAAACTCATGTGGGTCTGTGGATACAGACTGGTTGAATACAGCTAAAGAAAATAATGATAATTTTGTAAATTTTGAAACTTAACATTTTAAAAAGTTTAAAAAAATAAATAACTGAATTTGGCTTCTGATCAATCATACATTGTGAGCAAAAGATCACAGAATTGTTTTGGGAATCAATACAAGATTCATAAATATTATCTACTGCATATTCAAAACATTAGACTGTTAGAACCGTCAATAGCTCAATTATTTAAATTAAAAAACAAATATTCAAAATAATTATAACGGCACTTGAATTGGGGCTTGTTTGAATATCTTGTGTTGGTTTGGCACAACAGGTTGATGGTTCTGCTGAAAAGTGCAGATGAACAAAGAGGAGGAGGTCACTCATCATAGAACAGCCAGGATGTTTTTTTCTACAGAATGGATTACACATGCAGTTTCTGTGCAAAACAGAGTGTGTGTGTGTGGCACAGTGCTGTCACAGCACACACAGACAAACAGAGAGAACGAGAGAATGTGTCATTCATCAGAACACAGAGTTCAGCAGGAAAACTGCTGTGGTCACTGCAACTTTTAATTATCAAAATGTTATGCCTGCCTGTCTGACAAATTTCATATCTGGCTACTGCCACAAATACTTTGAGTCAACTTTGATGTTTATTTATATGATTCTCCATGTTCTGCACCTCGTCTGTGCCAAAACCATTTCAGCTCATTTCTTGTAAGTCAGGTTGGAATAATTCTGTTTCATCCTGTGATTTTTAAGCTCAGCTTAATTAGTCCTTCCTCCCCGCTGCTCCCTGCTCACAGTTAATTAACTTGAAGGCGCGAGTAATTAGCCAGAATGCTCAGAGTCTCGCGCTGTCCCTTATGTTAAACGTCTCTTGAGATGCACGCCAGTCCCACAGGTGACTTACGGACCAACCGCATAAGTGATGGAATCAGACTCATCTAATAAAAGGTAAAGATAGCAGTATAATGAAAAGATCACAGCAAGACAGAAAGACAAAAGAGCAGTAAGATAAATAGTCTGAACGCTGTGTCGAAATGAAGGAAGCAAAACCGGATTTAATTGTAGGGATGTACACACTGCAGTTAAACAGAATCAGAACTCATGTTCTGTCCACACTGACTCCAGTTACGCATGGAGACAACCACTTTCTAAACTGAATTCACTTCCTAAAAAATCAAGTAACAATGATAGACTTTTCAATAAATCTGAGTAGCAGGTACAGAACCGAATTAAACAACTAATAGTTGTACAGTCTTGTACTACAGAAAAAGAGAGATTCTTTGTGAGACAGACTGAGAGAGAAAGAGACTGTTTGTGTGGAAGAGATAATGTAGAGAGGATGGGGCTGTAATGGGCCCTCCATCTCAGTCTTTGATAGTAATGCTACACTGTTACTGTATCAGAGGGTGAAGACAAGCCAAAGGCTATAATCAGTAAAATTACTGACTGCTTTCACCTAGACCAGCACTCCTCACTTACCTGCAGTCACCTGCTCACTCTTACAACACTGAAACACTCTTAACACTCAGTTCTGAACTCAAAGGTGTCATGAGTTCAGCTCGTGTCAGCACTGCTGTTTTCTTTCTTAAAATGACACCACCAGAAATTGATAATGAGGCACTTTGGAACTGATTTAGGAACTGATAACACACACACAAAATACCAGCAGTACCATTATCCCTGAGCTGATGTCATTTGCATCTACAGTACTTACTAGTACAGAGTTCTGTAAAAATGCAAACGTGTGTGTATCGTTCTAGATGGTCAAAATGTGTAGTGTTGTGTCCCATAAACATATATGTCCTATAAGCGTTTACATATACATACATATATACGTACATGTAAATATATATATACACACACACATATGTATATATGTTTGTGTAGATGTCTATGGAGGGTAATGTCCTGCATATTATGTTTCTTTGATATGTGACCTATTACAAACACACACCTGGCAACAGGTGAACTACTCGACTCTCCTCACATATTTGCACCAGTCGAATGCCCTCCACCCATCCGTCTCCTCTCTCACCCTACAGCAATGACATCAGACTCCACAACAGATGATTCCATTTCAAGAAATACACTTCAAATCCTATGGCATCCATTTACATAGTGAAAACCTGTCATATCTAAACTAAAGGTACAATGAAGGTGTTCAGTAAAAACTAAGATGATTTTTAAATATCTTGACACTCTGATTACTATGAACATCTTTTGTTATGACAAGTTTCTTGTATTTTAAGAGTCATTATGCGTGTTGAATTTTCATCTGAATGGGCATCAATATGAATAACAGTCTCATTCCGGTGATGTTCCGGCGTCTCTGCATTAAGCTGACAGAATACAGTCATTAAAACAGTGTTTTATTAACGTATGAGAGACATATTGTGTCACACTTGACGGTGTTGTTCTTAATTCCATGTTCATTTTAAATGTGACTTTTCACACAAATTGTTGCTAATAATATAAACTGTAACAAAAATAATGTTCTACAAGGATGCTGATCAAAAACTGTTTTAACATGACAAAAACATCAGGACAAAAACACGTTCTTTTTACTCTGAAAAGGTTTCAAATATGTCAGCAGCTCTCTGAAGCTATTAGCTGTTGTTTGGGTTAATTGGGTCAGTTTGTCATTTCACAGTATTTTGTATTCACAATATACATACTGGCAACTGACTACACAGGGCAAACTGCAGGAAGTCACTGTCAAGATCTTTTCAATAGGGACAGAAAGATGAAATAAAAAGGCAAAAATGTGTACAAATCTTAGATCAATACACAAAGCCGGATATGTGGAACCTTCATATGAGCTAAAAACCAATTCAAATCTTTGGCACTTAAATTTCTGAGGTGGAAATATAAATTGTGAAAAGCCATTTGTACAAATGTGGACGACCTTGAGAAGGAAGAAAAAGCTATAGAGGTGTGTATGTGTGAAATGTCTGTGTAAGAGAGAGAGAGTGTGTGTGTGTGTGTGTGTGTGCGTGTGTGTACATGCATATAATGTACTTTGACCCAGCATCACTTAGAGAACAGTAACAGACTTCAGCAAAACTATGATTTCTAAACTAGTATTATTATTTTTAAATGAAACATTAAGCATAACAAACTGTTCACAATCCAATCTATAAAATACCTCATCATTCTTAAGTCATCCACAGATGGATTGATACATCAGTCTAAACGCAGGCAGTGATGAGCTGAGCATTACAGACAGCTGCATCGATCTTCAGTCTGTGTGTGATTCTACATTTCATCACAACTGCAGGGAAAACGGACAGTTTGATGGGCAGATGACGTTGAATTAGATCCAGACTGGCATGTGTTTGTGGATCTGTGCTACATGTGTGTCTGAATCACATGATCACACAAGTTCTAAAGTTCTACAACAAGCACAGACTAAAATTATAAACTAAATAATCAATGTGTCTATACAGTAATATTTTATAACAATATAACACTTTAAAATTATACCTAAAACACTTAAAATAATAAAGTAGTTAAAAAGTAAAATTGCTTAATTAAACATGTTCTGTGTGTGTATAGTACATAAAAACATTTTTGAATACATTTTTAAATATTAGAGGTAAGCAACAAAATATTCATAAATAGTGATGTTTCAAATACTAAAACACATTCAATGCATTCTTTGTGAATAAAGTGGAAAAAAATATTTTTCTTTCTTCTCTGTTGCTAACGAATAAATAACAATTGATAACTGTAAATGACTGCATTTAAAATTAGCTAGCTAACTTGTTTGCCCTTCTTTTAAAAGTGATGTTACATACAGTAAGTATAATATAAAAGCTTCATATATCTCTTCATATTTAGTTTGTATTTACAGTCTATTTTAATGTAAATATCACAAGTTTTCCGTACAGCTACAATAAAAAAAATCATATTCTGTTTCTGTATTGTATGCGTTTCACACATATTTGATTGTCCTTGATTTCATCCAGTGTCACTGAAGTGTTTCTGCGGAAACAAAACACAGTATCCCTCACAATACAGTATTTCACAAACCTGCTTTATTCTATTGAAGGGAAGCGAGAAGTGGAGACAAATAATCATTTGATAATCTGTGACATTGGAAGGTGATTTGCTTTACTGTGCAACATCCAAACACCTACACTGACATTTCTTTTAAAAGATTGTAACTTTTGTGCCCCTCACATCTCATTCTTGTCTGAAACAAGAGTTAAAACATTTGTTTCTCTTTAAAAACACATTCCTGAATATTTCGTTTGCCTTGCGGTTGTCTGGAAGCGTTTTGTAGTGGTTTGATTCAATGCATTCCTGTTTCATTCCATCTTACTCTCAATCTACCACTTTCACCTCCTCTGCCATCACTAGCACAGATCACGCACTATTGTTTTCCTCGTAGCCTCTCTGCCTCTTCAGTTTCATCCTCATCTATTCCAAGGTCTGTCAGCACAATAGCCAAACAACAGATTAGCATTTTCTCCCAGATGCGTTTGACATTGCGCGCGAGAACGAGCGCCACTTCTCTAGGCCACTAACCTTGCTGCACAAGGCTAATTACAGCCTTCACAATTAGCACGCTAATGCTAGTCGCAGCATGAATATCATTCGCCTCTAATAAAGTCTTGGCCTCGCGGCTAACTGCCTGCGAGCTAGCATATTATCCTGCATTATCCGTTCATTTGCGCATAAACCCATTTGAGGTTAATAAGCTTTGGTTTATGCGGAATTTGATGTAAACCGGATTTGGTAACTTGGTCAAGCGGGTTTGCCAAGTTTACCAGCGAAGACTTTCATTACCGCAGGCCCGCTGCTGGGTCTGTCTCCAAAAATGCCACGATAAAAGCACTCCACATATCAAAATTAGAATCAAATGAAATTTCTGAGACCATCAGATAAGCAACACAGAGGGGAAAATTGGACTTCCTTTTGTGAGAGCAGATACCACACATCACAACACGCTCCTAAATGCGACAGCTTGTGACAAAGGCACTGCAAACTGGATGACAGTTTGACCTAAACTATGACAGATGGAGAATTGATGGGCAAACTGAGTTATGTCTTGTTCCCCGCTGACCAATTTGTGTCTGAAAGTGATTCAGTTAGCCCTCCATCTTCTGGACATTAGCTCAAAATCAGCACATCATGCAAAAGACCCTTTTTTTTATCCATATGTCACAATATCCTGGAAGCTAAATGAGTTAAATGGTTCAAATGTTGGTAATTTATTGCTGTATGTTTGAGTTGATATTTTTAAATGATTTAGTAAAATGATTTAGGAAACAAAACAAAAAACAACAAGAAACTCTTTTTAGCATTATTGAAACAACATTATATCTTTGAATACAGCTTCTCTTTAATGAATCTGGTTAAATTCAAGCCCATTACATAAGAATTTAGAAGGTCTTGTTTTTAAGGCTGTTAACAACGTCAACTTCTACTAGGTACAACACACAACAATAAACTCTGCAATACACAACAATTTCAGAGACTAGAAAATAACACAGGGAAACAAAAATTCTGGCTGCCTGAGACGTCAAAACTTAGCACCTCCCCCTGCCCCCTCGGGTACAATCTTCTGACAAACAGCTCTCTTATTTTGCAGAACATTTTAATTAGATAAGGGCTCTCTGGAAGTAAAGCTATGTAAATCTAGTACAATACTGTTAAATCAATTTCATTTAGTCAAACAGTGGTACGGCAGCTGTACCTCTGAGGTCTCGTGTGATCCGACTCAGAGTTTGTTTGTCAGGCCGGCAGGAAAACAGTGAAGCCTCTGAGAAATACAAACAATCACAAGCCATCCTAAAAATCTGAACATGAATTACAGGAAATTAACTGCTTTCCTCACTGTATTTGATTAAGAAATAAATGTAACTTTATAGGTGATCTTGTTCTAACATTGTTCTAACGTTGCTAACGTTGTCCGAGCCATCAGACCCAATTCCATAAAAAACTTGCACATTTGATATTAACATTAGCTATTTTATCTCTAATACGCTGAAAGCTTTTATTTTTGCTTCTGTAACTGCACTGAGATGTTGTTTAAAGGTCACATACTGTTTGCACAATGTTTCAAACAGAGATGATGATGAGGAAAAAGTTATAAATTGCAGCTTTAAATAATAATCAATATTGTCACTATGATCACTAATATCACTTCGATCAAAAGTAACTAGCACTAAATGAGTTACCCTGTTAGCATACATGCTTCTTTCTTTACAGCCAAATTGCTAAGAATATGACAATAGAAAGTTAATTTGTAGAATTGAATTTGTAGAATTCAATCCGCATTGGAGTTCGGTTGTCACTCCCAAAACAAGTGTATACCCGGCCTTCCGAAGTCAAAACTCTTTTTCTGTCAGAGGGTGCTGTGAGAGCACTGCCTTATGTTAAACATAAAAAACTCAATTACAAATGACTCGTATTAACATCTAACAGGGTCAAAATGCTGGTGTCCTGTTGCCCAACTAATACGTCGCCCGCAGCTTCCCCCATTGTCCGCGCTCCTCCACAGATGTTTTCAGACATATTAAAACGGCATCACTAAATCTGCCCGACACCACGAGCCGTTTCATCACCTCGTCTGTAATGAAACGACGGGCCGACGAAATCTGCTCAGCACGGCATTAATCAGAGCTTTCCTGCTCCGTGTGAAATATCAGACCTCTCCTGACAAAGGCCCCCTCTGCATGAACAAGCTGATCATTATCTGCTCCTGTAGGAAATTAAATACGGGGCCCTCCGCCTGTAATATGCGGATATGCAGATTGGCAGACGAAATGGAGGGACGAAACTGGCCAACGCCAGGGCGACTTGATTAATATGCGCGGTATGAATACAAAATCAGACAGCGTGTCTCATGTTGTTGGGGGTGGGGTCGTGAGACGACACCCGCATTAAAATGTCACCACTTTGGCCACTGATTTGGATGCAGAAGCTCAAAGATTGGTTTTAAAGAGCACGCGGGGTGATTAAGAGAGCCCTGCTTGCTTGTTTTAGGATGGCAGTGTGTATGTAGAGTCACTGGGAGACTGTTTACAGAGCGATAGTGACCAGACGTGAAAAGGAAGTGATGACCGGTGCACATTTTCTTTTAAAATATTTCTAAAAAAGTTTGGGGCAGAGCAGCATAAACCAAAACCAGCAAACAGAACAACCAAAAACACACAAAAAATAAAAACGCTATTATTAAAGTTGGAATTCTTCACCCATGAAGCCTCATACCTGCAAAAGACCAAAACACAAAAACTCTCATGTTGTTCCAAACCCATGACTCACATTCTTGTACGGAGCACAGCAGGAGATATTGGCCACCATGTTGGTGACTGACAGCCTCGCTCACCATTTATTTTCATTGCATGAAGTGTATCTTCTAAAATTGTTCATAAAGTTCCAATGCAAACAGAGATAAAAGCCCTTAATCTAAGTGTACAGAAATCAATTCTGTTCTCCACATATGAATCATAATGTGACGGGTACAAATCTGGACTAGAAAACTTTAAAGAAATGCTTATAGTGGGAAAGAGAATAAATTCACCAGACACTTCCCCTGTTTTTCTTTCTACCATCTCCCGGCCCCCTCACAGAAACCAGAGTGATTTTGTATGAGAGGCCATTTTTCTTGTATTGTTATTAATAAGGACCTGCATTGACACCTTCGCCGGGCCTGATTGTGGGCCTCATCTGCATTGTATAGAGAAATACGGGGGATTCTGGAATATTAGCAAAGCTATAATTTCCTGCAATATCATTTGGCATGCGTCCTCTTTTTCAGTCCTTATCCAGTGCTTCTCTCCTGACCATTTCTAGTCTGTTAGAGTATAATTAAGAGTCCTGACCCCGTGACCTCCTGGTTTTAACAAGCCATTTGGAAAAAGCTCTGAAAAAGCAGATCTTTAACAAAATATCTCAACCCCTCATCTCTCTCTCTCTCTCTGTCTGTCTGGGTTCAGCAATAGAATGACATGAATAATCCAGTAATTGTATGACAGAAAGTAGGTGTGTTTCTCGGTCTGAGTGCTGATTTTCCTCTATGAGAGGGAAATTACGTGAGGTAGGGATGTCCCACATTATCTGCTCCTCTGAACAAACTATCCGCAGGAGGCACGATTTTATTATGCCAGCATAAACCTAAGTCACAAAACTTAAAAATGAAACAATGTCAGAAAAGCTAAAATGAAAATAAACAGCAGAGAAAAGCATGTAACATATAGCTGGTATTAAATGTTACTGACTGAGAGTTGTTATCAACGTGAGTGTACCAAAATCCAAACATATATGTTTAAAACTTTAAGCAAGTGCAACTTTAATACATAATCCAACTTTTTCATTATCACAAACTAATTTAACCGCACCATCCATCACATTTTCAAACGGCACAGTTTCCAGAGTTGGTTTTGACAGTGCTGTGTCAGGAGACCGGAGGCTGGCGTCAGGCGGTGTTAGCTGAGCAGCAGTGCGGAAGACACAATCTCTGGCATTTTGTGTTTTTAAAAAAAGGATTGAGGCAAATTCTTCCCGTATAACAACATTCTGACACCTCAGACTTAAAAAGCCAGGAATGAACACAAATTCCCTTCCTGTGCCTTTAAAAGCTTTTGTAAAAGCTTGCTGTTGCTAAGCTGACACAAAGTCACGTAATCTAACAATTTAGAGATTTTTAGATTTGCTTTTATTTTCATGCACAGTTTGTAACTATAACAAGAACAACTGTCTTGAGGTCAGTGGCCCTTTCACAATATGTTGCCATGTAACTTTTGATAAAGACGGCAAACTAAGTCAGCTGACCCATGTTATTCACCTTATGTCTCATCGTAACCTCCGGCTGTGTTTAGATTCTGGTTGTTGCGGCTAATCACCACTGTGAAGGATGCAATAAACCATCCAATCGCTGCAACGTTAAAAATATCACACCAGTTACCCTTCATCTGTCCTGTCTGGATTTATAGCAGAGTCATCGTTATGGCAACTGTCATCATCATTTAACCCACCCGATATCACATCACGCATTGATGTGCGAGTAAATGTGATTCTTGTTTCTCTTTAACAGTGTCTGAGTGATTAGCCTTCGTCCCAGCCAAGACAATGATGTATAAAAGCTCACAGTCCGGACCTCTATTAATGAGAAGGCTTGTTTGGCTATGATAAGGGACAGGCAGTGGTCTAGCAGAGACAATGCTGTGTGTGTGTGTGTGTGCGCCATGGAAACATGAGCACAACCATACCTCCGAGGTAATTTCAATTGCATGTCATTCCCACTAAACACACACACAGACCTTTGAAGTTGTTTTAGCGAGAATCTCTCATAGACACAGAAGTATTCATACTAAGAGCATGTTTCCTATACTCTACACCTAACACTCACTTATCTAAGAGCATGTTTCCTATACTCTACACCTAACACTCACTTATCTA
>JAZGTK010011743.1:0-15378 GCA_036877625.1 Ambastaia sidthimunki | reverse complement strand
TAACTGTGGTGTTACTATATTAACCATGTTTCTTTAGCAGATTAATATAAACTATTATTGTCAGTTTTACTACAAATACAACAGTTAATGTAGTTACTCTAGTAAGACAGCAGTAAATGTGTGGTTACTGTGGTTCTAGTACATAAATCAAAGTTTTATTATGGTTGTTTTTGTAAGGCATTGTTCGAGTTAAAAACAGAGTTTCAGTACTGACCGATATCTATTTGCTCCACAGCGTCCTCTACAGTCACATTGGGGGACGAGACAGTCTTCACAAACGGATAAAGGTTACACACGACCACTCTTGAAACACAACGTTAATATTCAGATTAAATGCTTCCGTTCTTTTTCTATGGACGTCACACAATCAATAATTAAACACTGAAATTTTAAAATATGTACAGCTACAGTAAAGAAAAAATAAAGCCACATGACCTTGTAACGATTACAACAATACTGTTTGTACATAGTGCACCATTCACAGTGACCATGTGACCCTAGTGAGCCAATCAGGTTCCTCTGGGTACCACTGACAGCCAATCAGTGAGATAATTCTCAGACACAGCAGAGTGACACTGTTTATTATCAGTGATTGGATTAACACTGAGATGTGATTACTGTACCACATGATGACTGTAAATGAAACAGCATGACCTACTCGTCAAACAAAGACACAACCACATACCATTGTGTTTATGGCCTGGTGCTGTGGTACTACCATAGTAAAACCATGTTACTTTGAAATATATGGCAGTACTTAAACTCAGGTACTGTGGTTTTGGCAAGGAATTACTTTAAAGTATTTAAAAAAGAACAACATGGTACTAGAATTTTGGAAATTATCATGATGCATAAACACGGTACTACCATGGTACTGTATCCAAAATAGCAAGAACTTTACTGTGGTACTTGCGTTACTGCTGCTTCACTGACAGAGCAGCAAAATGTAGTTAAACACTAATACCTGACCAGACTGAAGCCAAGTTTCTCCATATCAGCTTTATCAGAGGGGCTGTTTCTGGCCAGAATGCCCCCGTGGACGGCAGGATGAAGGGTCTTCACTCGCCCTCCGAGCATCTCTGGAAATCCAGTGAGCTCCGATACATCCCTGTGTCAAATAAACAAAGGCAGGTTTTTAGTGTTTGGATGTAAAACACAGAGTGACGTCGCCAAGACACAAAACTGCTTTCATAATAAATCACTGCATCTTTAAAACTGTAATCTGTAACTTTTGTAACCTCTCTACCGCCATCTCTGTTTGAAACATGAAACTGCAGGTTTTACTTTACACATGTTGAAATCACAGTCAAACTGACGTTTATAAATTATAAACTTACTGCTGTGAATGTGGGTAAGGTTTGGAGTCCATTCTGAACCCTTAAATGTTAAGTATTTGTTTATTAACAGTTTTTGTTATTTTTTAACTAATGAAAGTAGTTACAGATTGCAACTTTAAAGTTGTTAGTTTTGGTGACATGCAGTAAATAAATAGTTGGCGTTGCAGTTGTGTGACCTGACAGTAAGTCCCGCATCTCTGAGGGTCTTTGCGGTTCCTCCTGATGCCACCAGTGAAAGACCCGCAGCCAGCAGCCGCCGGGCGAACTCCAGCAGCCCGCTTTTATCAGACACACTCAACAGAGCTGCACAAAACAACCACACATCACAACATCTGCACACAACTTCATTACACAAAACCAAACAGCGCTCATATAAACACACACGTTACTTCTGCACAAACACGATTTAAAGCTGATGTTTTAGCGTGAGACACCAAAACGATGCACGCAGATATTTTTCAGTAATGGCTGTAACTCATCAGAGATGCAATGCGCCATTATTCAACAAACACACACCGAATCCAGTTTATAAACGTGATTAAAACATGTAAACAGATGCAACTGCATATAAAACAAACAGTTACCCAGTTCAGATGCCATCGTGCAGTTAAAGCAGAGATCTGGCGTGTAGCGTCTGTTAATCAAAACACGTGGATATAAAGTTTGATCTGTCCGGGTGCATGCTGGGAAATGTAGTTTTTACATGGACTTACTCTCCCACTTTTATCAACGAGAAAGATTTTTTGTTGTCTTTTTATTTATTATTAAACATTATTAATCACACATAGGGTTGACACACAAGTTGAAAACGCAGAAGAATAAAATACATTAACACAAAATTAAAATTAACTAACACAGTAACTAACAAAGAATTGTCAAAATTACCAGATACAGTATCAAGTAGTGTTGCAGTAATTACTGCCTTTATTTAGGAGATTCTGTTATTTAAATGATATAAACCTAATAGTCAGTTCGTCGCAGGTAAAATCTACCTTTGTAAATTGACCGCTAGAGGGCGCCGCTTGTCTTAACAATAGTTAGGTATACGTCACACTTTATTTAACAACATACAATATGTTGAGAGGCTCCTTGTTTTTCTTATCATCCTTCCAATGTGTGAGGTTAAGAAATTCATGCTGGAGCTCAGAGGTGATGTGATGAATTCATCCTAATAAATGAAACTTTGACGCATTTGGACGCTTAAGTAATAGAAAAAGTGTCAAAAAAGATTGAAAAACACATTGAATGCATTTTAAAATGGATTAAAACAATTAAAGAAAAATCCAGGAATATCAAATCAGAAAAATAATCCTTAAAAAACAGTTACGGTAAACAGTTACTTTACTTTTTAAAGAAATGGCAGAAGAGTTTATGATTTGATTTTACGAGGAATTAAGCACAAGGAATTTCAGCTGATGGTATGAAAACAACACTTAGCTGTGCAAACTTCAAAGTCTAAACAATGGAACAAAATGTTTTTATTATGTATGACTGAACCCACATCAATATCTGTCTGTAAAACACCCAAAACTTAAATGTGTTTTTCACACCTGATAACCTAACTATAAATATACATAAATAACATTCATATTAGGTTTTGAAACGCAAGATTAATGGTAATACATTATCTGTGTGCTTTTCTACACATCAGCATCAGAGCTGAACAGCGAAACAGTAGTACAATAATAAAAGAGGCTGTAGAAACTGTATAGCAGAATTTACAACATCTACAGAGCTACGAGTCTGACCCTATTTAACCTTCCTGCTTGAGGTAAGTCACAGGAAACACACTCTTCATTTATGCTTTCTCAGATGTTGCAAGCCAGATTAAAACCCACATCAGCTGCACCATCATCATGGCTCAATATGTCAGAGCATGTGGCTCTACCACGAGACCAAAGCTCTGAGATTCAGGTTAAAAAACGGTGTAGCCACCCAACAATTATAGGTTGTGAGGACGTTCCTATTCAGTTAAAATTTTATTTTTAAAGTTCTAGGAACAATTAAACAGTTTGTGGTAACATTATTACTTATTATTACTTAATACACTGTAACATTTTTAAAACGTTCAACTAACAACTTAGAAATAACATTTTGATAGATGACAATGTTAAAAGTACGTTTTACTAACATTACTACAAGAATGTTTTGCTAACTTTGAGAGAACATTCAGTGCATGTTAGTCAACGTTCTGAAAACGTTCCCTGTTAGTTAGGCATACACCCTTAATAGTGTAGAAAACTCATTAGCCAGGAAAGTTGATTGCATTTACTTTCCACCTTGAATTAAGGCTGTTTTGTTATTGGTGTGTTTGGTTTAAGGTATATAATGAGTTCATTAGGGCAGACTTCAGTTTTAATTATTAGTCTTGTGTCAGTCCAGCTCTTAAGACTTTTGGAAAGCGGTCTTTGTAATTTAATTAAAGTGAATAAACGGCAAGCGCAAAACTGCCCCCGGAGGGCAACTAAGAGCAAATTGTGAGTGCGGCGGGTCGCAAGCGGGCGATTTGCGCCACCTGCGTCCGTTAAGTTGATTACATCGATTTCATTGATGTGCAACAGCTTCAGGCTCATTTAATCCCGAAAGGTGTGCAGCCCATCCACAGCGACACCACTTATTCTTTACCCATCTACCCCTCTGAATTTACCCCAGTCATCAGATGAAAGTGTTTCATCGGGGGCAACAGAAAGTCTCTTTTGCAGAGGTGCGAGGAATCAATAACTTTTTATTTGCCTGAGGGTCAGTGCAGGCTGGATGTTATTGATGCTCTTAAATGCATCATGAGTCTGTTTGGTCAAGGGCTGCAAAAATGCTGAGACACGCAGGAAAGCGGCTTAAAATTAACCTGCTTACATGCGCGTGCCACTTGTTCACTTTAACCACTTATGTGTCAAGTAGTTAGTGGAAGGTTTTGACTGCGTTACATAATTAAAAAAACTTTGAATAACGTTATTATAATCATGCAACAACGTTAATACAGCGTATTAACAACCAAAACTGTATTAACAACCGGAGATGTTCCAGCTGGTGGGATGTATTAATCTTCTGCTCTGTCCTGATTGTGTTTAATTGTGAGATCAGCAGTTCATTAAAGCGGATTGAGTTCAGCAGAAGATGAGAAACATCGTGTTGTGTCGGTAAACGGGTCACAGTAAAGGAGAGAACCGCTTGATTAAATGGAGGAGCGCGTGCACGTCAGGCGGGTGCGCGTGATTGATGGGAGGCTGGAGCTGGTTGAAGTGTTTGGTTAACTCGTGTCATGCAGAAGCGGCGAGATGTCTTCATCAATTTACAGCCATTATCGTGTCAGAAGAAGAGACGCCATTTACATGACGCCGCTTCCGCCGCCATCAATCTCGCGCGCAGCAGAAGTGCGCGTGCACGCGTTTCTGTGCATCACTTACGCGCGCACAAATGCATCCGAATATATCCTCGTTTGTCCACCCAGCGAACCCAGATTTTAAGTTGTAAGAACATAACTGTAACGTTATATGTTCTAGGAATGTTCAGTTTTTGTTGTATTAACGTTGTTGCTATAAGAACATCATTCAAACATTTACTTTTAATTATGTGACGTCCACAAACAGTTAAAATAACGTTAATTAGGCGTTTTACAAACGTTACTGCAAGAACTTTTGATAACGTTCAAAGAACGTTCCCTGTTAGCTGGTTTATTGAGGCACTTGTAGGACACACGCCCCGCCCGTTACCGGGTGTTTTACCGTAAACCCGTTTAATTTTCCTGAAATAGGCGCCTGACAGCTGCTTCATATTGATGGAGTGCGAGAGACAAATGAGACTGACACACTGTTCATCTTCTTATCTCACACAAACACTTTCATCCTCTTCATCCTCAATCTTTATAGCGTCACTTATCATGATTACTGCGAGAAAACATTCGCGTTAAACGCGTTTCTGGGATGCTGACACAATTGATGTGAATATCAAACCATATTTATCGCTGATATGGATTTTAATGGTCAAAATTAAATTCATTTTGTGTAATGTTCTTCATCTGTCTTTCTTGCTGTGTTTATGATGTCTGAAGTTTATTGCTATAAGTCTAACAAAAGTCCATACAATGATTTAAAAAACTGCTATTACACTTTTTTTAGTATCTGAAATCGTCCGTCCTGTACATTATTACTTTTCTATGTATCATATTTTAAATTTTGCATTGCGGATGAAAACATAAAAAAGCCTTGAAAAGACTTGAGCCATATCTAAAAAAAATGACACTGTAAATGGACTCCCTTGACTTTGAGCAGTAAGCAACCACCTAGAAACTGCATAGTACCAGATAGTACCATAGTACGTAGAAGAACCATTTTGGGCTGTAGGTTCCATAAAGAGCTTTAAACATTAATAGAACATTTCTGTTTCATAAAATCTTCTTTGTGGTTGGAAGCGGTTCTTTAGACTATAAAAAAGTAAGTAAGAAATTATTCAAAACCTTTGACTGAAAGGTTCTTTAGGGAATCAAAAATTGTTCTTTTGTGGCATTGCTGAAGAACCTTTGAAAAAACTTTATTTTTAAATGAAGCCCTCAACTTTAACATCACAGAGGTGATATTTGCACGGGATGGAGCAATATACAGTTTCTTTATGAAATGTAAGAATCTAGCTTAACCTTTATTGGTATATTTATATTTTGGCTGAACAGGCAGGATGGAGGTAAAGGTACCGACAGCACTTTTAATGAGTGTTATTACAGTAGACGGTTCTACACTGGATTACAACCTTCTACAAGGTAAAGTGCTCTGATAAATGGAGGCTGTATCTCTCACATTAAAATGCAGGTTCACACATATTCACATATAAATACTATACATTATACAAATACTATAAATACTACATTATACAAAGTATAATGATTTTGCCAACAAAACCTTTTCTATTTTTCCTTTTGTATAAGTCTTATTTTAAGTCAATATGTTGTTTTAAATTAAAAGTTAAATAAAAAATACAAATGTTATTCCAAGAAATGCTATAAGACAATTGTTATATATAACATTTTCTATATCAATTACATTTAAAGATTCAGTAGATGCTTTTACCCTTTGCACTGCTAACACAACTGAGCTACAGGAACATTTGACCTGATTTATCTTCATTTTACACTTGTGTTTATATTCACTAATCTTCCCTTCATGTATAATTAAGCCAGACATTAAGCATTGACTCCTATCCTTGATTAAACCTGTGTGTTTTATTAGGGGGTGGGGCTTCTTATTGCTGTCAATTAGCTGTGGGCTTCAGGGTCAATGGCCGTCTGTTTGAAAGACATGAACTAATTGATCCGCCTTCTTCTGAACGAGTGAGCAAATGCAGCCAATGAAATGCAGAGGGGGGATCGAGTGATGAGAGGGATAAACGACAACGTGTCAATCCAGCGCACAGATTAACCTGAGGTCCAATCGAGTGGCAGTTAATTAACCCAACAGCATCCATCACTGACACATGACTGGCTTCCCCGCTAACAACTTTAAGTTGTAAGAACATTTCCGTAACGTTCCCATTAAGTAACAAAAGCAATTAAAAATTATTATAAAATTTGTATGTTATTTTGAAACTTCTAGGAACTTGTTTAACGTTATTTAAAGTACATAAAGTGTTGTAATGTTTTAAAATGTTCCACTAAATTAATTACTGAATTACGTTTTTGATATATGATAAATAACATTACATAAAGTTCTACTAAAATTACTGCAAGAATGTTTTTGATAACGTTGAAAGAACTTTTAGAGCCAACATTCTGAGAACATTTCCTGTTAGCTGAGTTAATCTTTTTAAAGAGTTTTTGGAAATGACCTGTAATTACTGGATATAATTTACCACAGTTTTTTGGACCAGAGACATACATTTAAAGCTTAATTTAAGTTTATTTTCAGTTAAATCTGACAATGCCAATACTTCTGCCAGAAGATCAGGGTGAATATATACGTGTTTTATGCGATTAAGTTTAATACCTAAACCAGACGTTCAAATCCCTGGCAGTGAGTTTTAGTTATAACATCGCAAATACTGCAGTGGTCCTATAGCTTTAAAAGAGGCTGTGGCAACCTGTGAGCATAACTGATATAATAACCTTCAGAAGTCAATACAATCTTCATTGCTTTTCTATACTCTTATATTCTAATGCAACCGTCACCTGACTGAGGCCTTCAGCTAATTTGATAAATGTGATCCAGTAAGAACTTAAGATGTTGAGCTTCATTGTATCACAGCTAACGTGACACAGAAATTCAATCGAAACGTTGCCACCAAAAAGCCATTTGATTTCCAGACAATTTATGAGGAATTGAATAAAATTCGTCAGCTTGATTGAATAATAGATTTTTTTATTTCATGATCCTTCAGTAGTCAAATCTCGATGGTCAGCTTGAAGTGCTAAATTGGCACACATTGTATTTTCAACAGGGTTTCTGTTGGCAAAATCGTTAGACTACTTAACTCAACAACCTCAATCTATCAGGTCAATAATTTGGGTGTAAAACTACTTAGACAAACATCTACTCAGACTTATAAATCAAATCAACACAGAGGAAAGAGTCACACAGAACAAATTTATGATCTGCTTTAAAGTGTTTCTGCAGCACATCCTGACAAGGTTAAAGTTCAAATGAACCTCAAGGAAAAGTTCCATGGCATATAAAAAACATTGAGGGCGATGCCCAGCTAACAATTTTAGGTTGTAAGAACATTTTTCTTATGTTTCCTTTAAGCAGCAAAAATGTTAAAAACGTTCATTGCATTATGAAGCATTGCATTATGGGTATTTTTATTATTTATTTTTGCACTCGACACACGTCCCTTATAATTTTCCATTTTGGTTAAACAGAAGGTAATTCAGTATTTTAATAATAAGACTGTCTGACTCTGTACATGGTTTGCTGTTTAGGTATAAATTTAACCCAGAACAGATTGAAGTGTTTACTAGATGGTGTCAACATCTGTTGGCCACACACACACTCATGTTTTTACATATCATGTCTATATCATTAATCAGGCTGTTTAGTGACGTGTGAGCTGTCACAGTTGTTGTCTGGGAAGTTTTCAATTCTCCAGGTCATTAGAGGGAACGTGTGAGCGAGACAATGGAAGAATGGAGAGGCTGCTGGGACATTGTTCTCCAGAGGTCAGTCCTGTGTGGAGATAAAGCTTTCAGAAGAGGAGGCAAAGAAAGGTCAGTGTGTAAGCAGAGGATCATTCTCACCCTTATTTATAATGCCAGACGTTGCTTTATTCAGTCAACACTTTTCAGACAGCCTGTTCTGTCAAGCACAAACTAATACATTACACAAATAATGATGGTGATGTCTTAAAAATGTTCACATCATTACATTATCACAGATGAGAATGACTGTAAAAATGTTATTGCTTAGTGGCTAAAAACATAAGAACTGCTTTTAGTCTGCTTTTAACTGCTATGGTATATAGTCATATAAACAGCAATAGAGCTAAAATTGCACATATTGAGTTAAACAACAAACAAACGTTGTTTTTAATAATTATGCAGCAGTAAGTTATCCAATATTTGTCAAAATGGATCAATTAAGGTTTTGTTTTTAAAATATTTTGAGGTATTGAGAGGTGACAAACAGTTGGGCCATAAATCTGCGTCAGATTCATTATGGAATAATTACCTTGAATTTACACTGAAATTACCGTGTTGCAGGTCTGGATTACTTCCCTGTTGAGAAAGTTCAAAGCGTTCCGACTCAATAGTAGCCAAAGGTTGCCATTATCATCTGAAATTAGCCAATCAGGGCACACTTACTGTGTGCTAATGGCTGTGTCCACTTCCTCGTTGACTTTATATGCACCACCGCTCTGCCGCTTCTTCAAAGGCGATTTGTTTTAGTCCATCGCAAAAGCAATATCAATTAGCACACAGTGTTGTTTAGGTCTCAGGCAGGGAGATAATGAGCAATTAAGCCAAGCGAGAAACAGAACAGATGATAGACGGAGAGAATAAAGAACTTCAAAGACTCAAGACTTCTCTTAAAGGACGAGATAATACGACTTTGAGATAACAGGTATATCAGGGTGAAAGTAATTATGTCTTCTTGTGTGTGATAGGTGCAATCTGGCTGTTTATCTACAAGCACACAGTGAGGCCCTTGTGCAGGGTTATAAAATATCTGTCTGTTAGAGGCCACCTATTAAACGGCCATAAACCTCACACCATCTCTAGCATCGTAAGGTGTGTTAGTTACCTGTGTGGAAATAACAAACAGGTGCTTCCTGTTGCCCTCTGAACACTGTCACTTTTAAAAATAAATGTCATTTGTTATTGAAGGAAGGGCTTCCAGAATAAAACAAGACTTTTGGAAAGATTCAGTAACCAAAATAAGCCTCTTTATTAATTATACATCATTTTTTTCTACAATAACAGAATTAGATGAAACATTATCTTATAAAAGGGTTTTAAATAAAAAACAATATTTTAACAACATTTCAACATTTTGACACTACTAATACTGTAACTTTATTAAGAAACCATTGTTTCCAAAGATTAACAGAAACAAGTAAACTAAAAAAGATTAGTGATAAAGCAGTGTTAGTTTTAAAACACTAAACATAGTTTGCATGCAACAAATGATTACAAAATGATACAAGAGGAAACACCTGGAATACGAAGTAATAATAAATCAACAGGTATCGTCTTGAACAACTGTTGAAACTTTGTAACTCTGTTTCTTTATACAGTTTTCATGTTATTGATTCCCTATGACATATCACTGCACTGTTTTCCTCACTTTGTAAGTCAAATTGGATAAAAGTGTTTTCCAAATGCTTCAAGTGTAAAATGGCAAGTTTTCGCTTTGGTTTTGTAGGTATTAAAAGTGCAGTATATAAAGTACACTCAATATAACATTCACTGATAATAAACTATACTGAATGCTGTGAATTTGTTAATCAGTGTATTTGTGGGTCATGACATAGTTAAAATGCTCTCAGATTTAGAGAACGGGAAGTGTTACGATTATCTTTAAAGTCGTCATATCTGAACTAATAATTATCACACAGTCGATGTAGTCATGGAAAAACTGATCAACATAATAAAGTCTCGTAACTGAATGCACAATCTGTGATGAATTTATGAGTCAGATGGGCTGCGACAGATAAGAACATATTAGATTTAACATCACAAATTACACTGAAAGGTGTAAATCGAGGACAAACCGCTGATAAATAACATTATTTTCTGTCATTTGGGTAAAAGCTGGACATTTATCAGTGTTCAAAGATGTTTCCTGTGCAGAAATAATTAGTGTAATGCATTAGATAAAACCACCCTATAATTTTTCAAGGGAGGAACACTAAAATGTTGTATATTTACATAAACTTGCATGACTGTTTGTCCACTTCAGTGAAAGTTTAGTAAAACACACAATGCTAAAGTTTTATTATCAAATTTTTAAGAAAATGTGAACGGTTGCCCTTGCAAAAGTCTCCACCACAATGCTAGGTTGCTGTGTGGCCGGTTGCTAGGGTGTTGCTATGCAGTTGCTAGCCCAAAGTATGAGCAATAGTATCAGTGATGTTGGCATTAAAAAGCCACGTAAATTAAGACACTAAACTGCTGGAGATCTTATTTACTATCTTCCAGAAATCGTGTTCAGCCTAATCAGGAATCACACCTTGATGGTAATAAAAAGCTCATTGTGCACACAACAAATTATGGAAAAGTGTGGAAAAGGTGAAGGAATGGAAATTTGATACTGTTAGCAAAATCTGGTGTTCGTCCAAATGAGTTTCCATCTGCTTAATTAAAAGTGTTTACTTGCAGTACCACAGTATATAATACAACACACCCCCCAGTTCACTGAAACAAGGCATGCCAGGTTCACAAGTACAGATTACAACTGCAGTTTGACACATTTTTTAAAGAAAGTGTGAGTGGCTCACACAAAACACACTGACACAATTCTAGGGTGTTGTGAGTGGCTAAAGCATGTTGCTATGAGGTTGCTAGGGTGTTCAGGCTTGCTGCTATGGTCCAAGCCTCTGTTCACTGTGTTATGTATGTATGACCTTCAGTGACCTCCGTAACTTTAAATGTGGGCCAGTTTCATTTTTCCATCAGATTGAATGGAAGCACTGCTGAGTCAGACACAGGATCAAAGAGAAAAGCTTCTGACCTCAGAACTGTGTGATGGTTGCTGAGACGTGATAATGTCTGTAAAATACGTCTGTAATCGCTGATAAGACCTTTAATGTTCTGTAAACTAGACAAGCACTAAAAATTACAAGCCTCAAATTAAACGATAAACTCTGACTTTGAAAAGCACATCAAAACTGCTTTGTAATGACTCAAGGTGCAAATACAGTATATATACAGTACATACAGTATTCTGTAACTGTACAGTTGAACACATATATAATACTGGACTCAGTATTGACCTACATTTTATTTTAGCAATACATTTAATATATATAGTGAGAAAAGAGAAAGTTCAACGTTTCAAACTGTGTTCAGATTTGCAGTATACACCAAAACAATATCTCACCCTATAAGCCTGCAGAAAAGACCTTATTTCTCCAGTCATCGTTCAGAACTGTTTATCAGTGCATTGGATCATTGGCAGGCAGGTAACAAGCATACGGGTGGGTGGGAATGTCTAATGGGTACAAATTTGGACCCAAAAGTCAGTAAAAACTGACAAATCAGAGCAACAACCTATTTTGGTGACGTCCATTTGTAAAAAGGCTTTAAAATCTATAGTTTTTATACATTTTTATTGCAAAAATGCAGAAAGTTTTCTGTTATAAAACAACAGAAGTCTATGGAATGTCCCCATTTAGACAGATAAGTAATCGTGGGCTTGAATATGTGGTTTATGAAGGCACAGGTGTGTATAATGAGGTGTATAGAATGTAAGCATGGTTTATAATTGCTTAGAAAGATTTTGTTTTGTAAATTAAGTTTTCTGTGAGGGTTAATGGATAGAATATTGTACAGTATTAAACGCCTTAAGTCTATGGAGTCCTCAGAAACCACATATGCCAGCTCTCTCTCTCTCTCTCTCTCTGTGTGTGTGTGTGTGAGTGTGTGTGTGTGTTTGTGTGTGTGTGTGTGTGTGTGTGTGTGTGTGAGAGGTCTTGGTGGCAGCGTATCATTGCTTTAATTTAATTTGCGCACTTCTGTCGCAGGTGCCGGTGATGGATTTACCAGCGGCCCGCTGTTTAAATGACTTTTAAATCATAAAAGCAGCGGGACGGAGGGCGGGACGGGTTGCTGGGAATATGCGGAGAGCACTTGATTTCCCCGGAGCAAATTAGCTCTTCGGCCGTGTTTCAAAACCTATGCAACGCCTAGACAGCAAGTTTGAACAAACCCAGGCGCTCAACATTCCCGTAAAACTGAAGACGCGATATAATTGTTATTCAAAAATACACTGGAAATGCAATTTGTACATGTGGGAATTATGAATCTTAAAAAATACATTATAAATCTCATTAGAAAATAAACATGCTTTACATCTTAACTAAAATGTAGAGTCACTTGTGTGAGACTTAAATAAAAAAATGTAAAGTTACAAACGTCATAAGATCATCATGAAAAACAAATGTGCTTAAAAACAAAATAAACACACGAAACTTAAATAAAGAACTTTTGTTTGAAAAATATTATTAATGAAAACGGTATTATATGTAAAAGCTGAGTGCACTAATAGATGTGTACACACGTATTAAACGTGTAACCTATTCAGGACACAAGAAACGACACATGGTGTCTAGGTAGACAGCACGCAGTTATTAAACACCCTGCAGACAGGCAGTAACCTGCGGACGTGACCCGCTCCAATCCTCTGAGGTCAGAACTGAAGACCCAGCAGACTGTGTCTCATATTATTCATGCAAACACTGTGATTTTATTTAAAATAGAAACGACGCGTTTCAATTCATGATTTATTGCGTGTTTATGACAAGCGCTTCATAACGGAATGAATGTGTGGTGTAGATTGTGTGTTGTATAGAGTGTGTGTTGTATAGAGTGTGCGTTGTATAAAGTGTGTGTTGTATAGAGTGTGCGTTGTATAGAGTGTGTGTTGCATAGTGTTTTTAAAGCTTTATATATTGATTACGAGTTGTGGGTCAGTCTAAAAGCATCTGAAAAAATTTGACCGATTGTTTCTTATCGAGCTGACAAACAAAATCAGAAAACACACGTAAATTAATTTTATTATTAGTATCAATAATAATAACAATAATAATAATATTTTTTATTATGATTATTATGCAATGTTGCACGTTTATGAAATGTTACAATTAATAATAAACAATAACAACACATTTCAACAACACTTAAAAACGCTGTTTATGTTGGTATTTATCAGATCAAAACCATTTACTACTGCAAATAAAATATAAATATATATAAAACGTATACAAATGTATTTATTATATTGTTCTTAATAGTAAAGTATGTAATGCATTATTTAGTGGATTATATATATAAAGTTGTTAATTTTAATTATCTTCATGTTACAGCCGAGACCCCTAAAATAAGGAAGTCGTAAAATACATTAAAGTATAACAAATTTTGTTGTTATTATTAATATAAAACAAAAAAGTAACTTTTAAAAAAGTAACTGTGATTTTCTTTCAATTATTATTAATAACAATAATTCTGTTGTTATTGTGTTTATTATAACCGAAGTGCTGGTATTAATATATTGTTGTTGTTATAGATATGATGTTACGTTTATATTTAAGTTCTGATGTTATGTTTTATATTTTCAGTGATTTTGATTAATTGAGGCAGATTTTTAAACTGAATCTGATGTTAATTTAAAGCTTATAAAACACGCAGTGAATGAGAAAAAAGTCAGAAACGGACTAAATATGTGCGAACATTGTCAGGTATCAGTTTTGTGATGATGCTGCAGAAATATGTCCGACAGTCTCACAGTGTCTGTATTACAGTTTCATTAGAAAACCGTCCAGAGATTCACCCCGCAGCCAATCAGCGCGCGCGCCCGGCGTTATTACCGAGACGTGCACGCGCAGGAAAGTTCAGAGAACAGTGAAGAAAGAGATGCAGTTTCTCAGGACATGTGCTTCACTGAAATCCAGCCTCATCGCCACAGAACAACTTCTGCGTTTCTTACTGAGCGACTTTTCTTTACGTGCGCTTAAGATTTGAGGTGCTGTGACACGCATGAAAAGTTTACAGGTAGATTTCTGTAGATTGGGGCGGGATGCAGATGGGTAGATATCAGTTACGGTGGGGATAAAATATTTTAGAGGTCTTTAACTTATAAAAAACGAAAACGGGTTATCGGCAATCAGGTATAAAACGCATCTGCTGCCCGTGCGCAAAACGCAACGCAACTGCGCAAAACGCAACTTTAAACTGTTGCAATGGAAAAATCCAAAAACTTCAGAATCGACGCGCTTCTGGCTGAAGAAACGCATCGAGGGAACAGAGAAATATCACCTGGACTCAGCAGCGACAGCCCGACGGGCAGCCCGGTGTCCTGCAGGCGCGCAGACACCCCGTCCCCGCGCGGGACTCCCGGTGCTCTACACCTCCAAACCGGAATGATACCTAAACCAGGTCTGCTTAACCTCCCGCACCCGGGACTCGCGTCTCTAGCACAGGGCTCGATTCCGGGCATGTACACCGCTCCCATGTACCCTCTCTCCGCTTTGGGAGGGCAGCACCCTGCTTTGGCGTACTCGGGCTTTACGCAGCTGACGCATCCGTACCCGGAGCAGCTGAAGGCGGCGGCGATGGCCGGATCTTTACCGCTGGAGCACTGGATACGAGCTGGAATCATGATCCCACGACTTCCGGATTACACCTGTGAGTGGAGTATCATTCAGTTTTGTGCTTCCTTAAAACCAGTAACAATAAACATTGATTAACATATAGTTAACAATGCACATTAAATATAGTTATTCATATTAATGATAGTTATGAAGTGAGAAGATGTAGTGAAATGTAAAGATGTACCAACTGTATAAACTTTGATTTATAACAAACATTAATTAACCATTTACAGATCTATAGCTGGACTCTGGAGCT
>JAZGTK010011742.1:0-15378 GCA_036877625.1 Ambastaia sidthimunki | reverse complement strand
CGATCAGTGTAGCGTAACAGGAAACAAACCACCTCGTTCTCCACGCGTACACACTCGGGAGGTGAGCGAGTTATACTGTACTGCGGTACAGTACACTGAGTTCTGCCCCTTTAAAGCTCTTAAACCCATAAATATGTGGAATAACTTTCACACACTGCTTTACAGACAAAATTAACACATAAAAACAAAGACAAAGCCTGAAAATTACAGATTTAATTTTATGCCGAGTTTATTAATTTCCTCTCTGCATTTAAAATAAACTCATTTAAAATATTCAGTTCCATCTATAAAGAATAAAGACTTTCTGCTTTTCTGTCTCTCTCCAGGACCTTGTGCTGTCCTCGAATGACCTGGAGGACTTATTAAAGACAGCTGAAGACAGTGACTCTGTTCGTGCAAAATTGACTGTGAGTAGCAATGCTAGAGATTGTGTTGAGGTCTTGTCTTGACATCTTTACCGTTACAGTTCACTGTAAAATGAAAATTATGAATCATTTACTCAGACTGTCATTTTAAAATTGTATGACGTTTGTTTTGCAGAAAGCAGAAGAAGATATTTTGCAGAATGTTCAGTGTTCTGTTTTTTTAACGCAAAAATGAAACTGGGGTCACCCAACGTGAAAAATGTTAAATAAATAAGCTGTAATAAATAATAAAACTCTGAACATTTTGCATTATATCTTTGAGTAAAATTTGTGAGTTTGGTATGACATGGGTCGTGAGTAAATGATCGTAGAAGTTTTAGAAGTGTCTCTTTAAATAAATCTGTATAAACTTTTAATGTAGTCGTACAACCAATAAAAATAATGATGTAGGATTTGTTCAGTCCTGTCTGATCTGGGCACATCATGACTTGAACGTAGCCCAGCATGTTTAAAGTCCATCACAATCAGTCACCTGTATTTCATTACATATTGTCAAGAAGTTGTCAGATGTTAAAGGCAAAAAGGACCTGTTGTATTTCTGATGGTGTCTGTCTGTCCGGTTGGACTGAGAACATTTCTGTCTGTTCTTTTCCCTTTGATGTCTCTGCCAATTTTGGTTTGCCAGTTTCCTGCACACATTGTCCCAGCGGAACAGGTTAATAATAAACAGCTGGCTTTCTCCAAGCTCTTTAACATAACCAAAGGTCAGAGGTCATGACATGATGCAGGCCAGAATTGAATCACACCTCAAGATAACCACTAAGCCATGGCTCTGTTTTAAAACGTTAAAACATTCCACTAACAATTTATTAATAACGTTTGTGAAATGTTTGTATGAAGTTTTTTAACTTGTTTGTAAAAGGTTCTACTAATACAGTGCTGCAAGAACGTTTTCTGATAACTTTGAGAGAACTATCAGAGCACCTTAGCCAACGTTCTGAGAATGTTTCCTGTTAGCTAGGAGTACTGTATGTCAGTGTATGTTTAGAAAAGCTTTGCTCCTCCCGTGGGTTTTGTTTGGCACAAGCCTGTAATTGATTCTGCACTGAACGTATGTTTGGGTTGGACTGAATTCTCCTCTAGGGAAGTATTACAATTACTCACACAGACTGTGAAGAATTCAACAGCTCCAGACGTGCCTTTGAACTCGGTCTTTCTTTGAGTGTAAAGTAACAGGCGTAAGATGAATTTCATATCTGTGTTTAAAGGTAATTTATTTGTTAATGGACAAATGTGTTGACATGAATTGGCAGCCATCCTTAAGCAAAAAAACTCAGTGTTGTCAAAGCCTGCGTTTAGTGTCTTCCTGAACATCATAAGATTTCTGCTATGCTAGTTTTCTCACCTATTCTTCCTGATATCAGAGACAGTAAATAACCAACAAATACCCCAGCTAACAATGTTAGATTGTAAGAACGTTTTCCAATAAGCACCAAAAATGTAAATAATAATTTTTTGAAAGTTCTATGATTCCTGTAAAAAACAACTTTGTCTCTGTCTTCTAAGATGAGTTTGCTGAAGGATTTACACTCTTAAAACAGTTTTTTACAAGCCAATAGAGGAACCTTTTTGGTTACATGGTTCCATAAAGAACCTTTAACATCTGTACAACCTTTCTGTTTCACTTAAGGTTTTTCAGAGGAAAAAGATCTTGTATAAAAAGCTAAGAAAGAAATGTTTTTTCTAAAGAACCAAAAGGAACAAAAAGGTTCTTCTATGGCTTTAAAGAACCTTCTGTAGCACCTTTTTTAAGAGTGTAGCCCAACCTCAGCTGCTTAGAGTTCCACCCACAATGCCAGAGTATCTTAACTGATGCCCCCAGCAGCACAACAAGGATTTACCAGCTGTTTGGTATAAAGTATTACAACTATAAACAAGTTTGTAATGAATTAAATACCTATTTGCTTGCATCACAGTGAAAAATTGTATGTTTCTCTTTTTGGATGTCATAGTGGCAATTACCAGTTGTGATTATGAGGCCTTTGTCCGTGTATGAGCTCAGCCGTGCAAACTGTTACAGAGGTTAAAACATTTATCCTTTCTTGAGAAGCGTGATTATATATCATTGTGCTGGCATCTGTATGTCTCTGTCTCTATGTCCTGGGGCAATCACAGACTGTTGCCATTGCCCTCAGCTGTAGAGCCCCACTGACTCTAATTATGGGCTGTGAGTCAGTAATTCAGCATCCATCCGTCCGTCTCAAACCCCCCAATAAATCAGATGGAGTAAATGCAAAGTGATTGTGTCATGCAGAGATATGACGTCTCTCTCTCTCTCTCTCTCCTCTGTCTCCTCTGTCATTATGTCTTTTTTCTAGTTCTGTCGATAGATGGATGGATGGATGGATAGATAGATAGATAGACAGATGAAAGTAAATTTCTGGAAGCCATTATCATCTGTACTTTGATATCAGGTGGTTTGGTGACTCTTGTGAGTCGTTGTGGAGGTGAAGTCATGTTTTCTGTGTTGTGGTTTGGAGACGGTGAGCACGGCTGGCCTCTGGCTCTTCTCCGTGATGCAGAAACCAACAGTCGCCTCATCTTGCCCAGTCGCACGCAGTTCAGATCGGCAAGATTTCTGCTGGCTGTCAGGAAATCCCGCAACCGGTGCATTTTGTCAGATGATGCCAATTACACGTGTCTGCAAGATAAATGTGCACAGTGCTTTAATTTCCCATACGCACTTCTGTCCCTGTGAATTTACTGATAGATGTGTGAAGGGTTTTGTTTCTTTCAGTGAATGCTTATCTCCCCTGGCAAGCATGTAATTACATGTATCTGGACACTACAGTGTTCTATCCACTTACAAGAATGAGAACACACACACACACCAGCTCAATTATCCTGAGGCCACACAGTCAAACAGGTGTCTCATTGTGTGAAGTAGTGTGTATGTGCGTGTGTTTGCGTGTGTGTGTGTGTGCGTGTGTTTGTGGGTGGATAAAGAGTTTGTGGGTGTGTGAGTGTCTTCTGCTTGTATTTGGGTCTACCTGTGAGTTCAGATGCATTTTGTTGTAGGTGATATGTGAATGAGGAGTGAATGGGAGTGTGTGTGTGTGTTTGTACCATCATGAGAATCTGCTTGTGTTTGCTGGCTTGGATTTTGTTGGATTTAATGAGATTTGGAGTACAAGGTCAAAGGATTCACATTCCGAAGGTATGATGTCATTCCGGCAACCCTTTCCAAATATGTTTGTTTTGCAAAATTGTCCTTACAAATCACATGCAATTTGTGGTGTAAAAATAGCACAAAATACAAAATAGAGTTTTGGTTCTGTCCATTAAAAGGTATGAGTGACTTGTTGAATACTTCATGAAGATCCACTTTAGTTTGATGATGATTTAAGATTTATAGATGAATGTTTACACTCAGGTTTACATTGTGTAATGAAATGTTCAGTCTCCTCTAAACTGACTGTGGTTTGGCTTCAGATGTGAGAGGTTAAAGTGGTTTCAGTTTATATGGGGGAAATTCAGTTTTCACTGATCTGGTTTAATCCAGATTACCACAAAGGCTGGGTTCATGTCTAGTGTCAGACTGCAGATTTATACCATATTTGACATTTATTAGTTCTGCAGTATTTGCACGCTATTGCATTTCATTTTTACTACGTTTTTCTTTTTTATAATTCTGGTTTGGGGCGACAACATCCCTAGTGGATCCAACGCAGCATTTAAAAAAAAAAATAAAGGACCTAGCATTTATTTATCACAGGCAAAACTTAATGTGTGCATCTTCTAGCATACAAACACACGATGCTAATGTACAAAATAAACGTTATTGTCAAATAAGTCACATAATTTATCTTTTATGGTCAATCGTAAGCGTCTTACGTTCTGCATTTATAAATAACTGATTTTGCTTTGAGAGCGAGTCTTATCGCATATTTTCACCACAGCAGAAGTGGCACTTCAATCCCATAATGCACCTCAGCAGCATAACGCTCGGCTGCCATAGAAACGCACTGAAAACACTTGTTAGGCTTGGTTCTAAATGCACCAGTAGAAACATGCGTTTATTGACATTTCTTTTAAAAAATTGAAGTTGTCTGCGGATCATCTTGACATGTAAAGACATAACTGCCTTTCGCAACTTTGTACCTTTATGAACGTGAGTTTTGGCATAAAGAATAAATACAGACTTAGATAACAACTCAAACTCTCTCCACTCTATCTAATACAACCAAACATCACAAAGTTACATGAGCCAGTTCACGCGCACCCTTCTCTTTTATTCCAACTTATTACTTTCTAAAATTGCCATTATATGCCTTTACAATGTTAAACATGCTTTTTTTTTAATGCTTTATATAGTTATATAGCTTTATATATATAGTATTTTTCGTGTTATTGTAGTTTATGTGGGTGATTCCCGAGAGAGGGGGCAAAGAAAGATTGTACCCCATTGTTAAATGTTTGGGAAGCACTAACCACTTCTTTATGTTCATTTTTGTATTATTATAACACACAGAGCAAAATTTAATTCCCAGCCTGGCATTGTCTTTAAAATCACTTGGTGACAGAAAAACAACAGCTGGGCGAGACCAGAATAACATGATGGATGAGGCAGACAAATTAATTTAGCTATTTCTGCAGCTGTAATTGGTTTCATGTTTTTTTAAATATTTTTCATCGCTTCTAACTAACATCTTTTCTCCATATTAAACTTTTTAGTTTTTGTTCCATTTTGTTCTATTTCTCACTTGAAATAATTTTAAATATCCAGGATGTTCAGAGCATAAGAAGTGTTTTATGACAGACTGTGTTAGTCAGAGAGCAAGATTCAGCTGGTTTGCCCATGTGACTAACTGTGTCTCTGTGATAGATTTATGTGTGTGCGTGACTGTGTATTTAAATTTTTCTAGGCATTACAGACCAAAACATCGGATGAAAATTTGTGTATTGCAATAATACTGATTATTTACAAAATAAGCATTTTTTGCTTATGCACTTTTATTTTCATGCCTGTCAGGCCACAACCGTTCCTGAATTATTTGCAGTAGACAAAAAAAACAAACAGTCGCATTTGATGCATAATTTTTTGCAGCAGTGATGTGCAGCAGTGTTGCAAGCATTTTCTCCTGGTCCCAGTCACAGAAATCCCCCTAGTGGACGAATGGTGTTATAGCCGAGCTTGACTGTAAGCTGTTGGCAGGCTATTAGAGGGATATGAGGCTAACAGCGGGGAGATAAGCTGGACAACAGCCCACCACAGACAGCTGGAGATCAAGTGTCGGTTTATCAGTCCATGGCCACAGAAAGGGCCATTGTTAACTATAGTTTTAGGCCACAGGGTGCTTTTACCCCGGTTGCCCTTTTTAAAAACCTCTTCCATTTAATTCTCACAGACGGTCTGATCTTAAAGTAACATTTAACCTAAAATTATGCTATCTTCATGTCATTTCAAGCCTGTTTAGCTTTTGTCTTCTGTGAAATAAAAGAGGAAAATGTTATTTCTGTTCAATGATAGTAAATGGGGCCTGAGACTGTTAGCCCCCAACATTCTGGCAGAGGGTGAATAAATGATAAATGGAATTTTAATTTTTGTGTACTATCCCTTTAAGAACTAATTCACAGGCTACCCTATAAGTGGCCAATAACTATGTTTCTTTGAAACTGACCAACCTGGCAACACAAACTAATATGGGTTCAATATAAAATAATTTTATTTGTCATTTAGACAGTTCTTTTGGAGTGTTTATTACTGCAAACGTAAGATATTTCTAAAGCTAATGACACAAATAAACATGAAGGAACAAGACAGAAACAATAGATGAGTAGAAATATGTTTTAATTTAATGTGTCATATTGATATACAGCAACACTTTTTTGACACAGTGATGTAAGTGTTATATCACAGGGCTGTTTTCTATTTCCCATTTTCTGATCATCTGATTTCCAGACCGTGTCTTTTCTTCTTTCCCCGGGACTCATGGGCTGCGTCTTAAATACTAGTGAGCTGCCTACGTAGTCAGCATCTCTGAATCATGTATATACTTTACTTTAGATCTTTACATGTTGTGAGTAAATTGGTTTTGATTGGTTGTTATTAATGTTACAAGATGGCTTATGGGTAACATCAGGACCATATGCTACACTGTTTAACAGAGTAGAAGACAGTTTTAATAAAGGCACAGAGATATTCTGGCTGTAAATAACACATTATGTAGCGATGCAAGCGGCTTGATCTACATTAAACACATTATACTGTCTCCCAATGAGAACACAAATTACAAACAGAACTGAATAATAGTTTTCATGTGATTCCTGGAACACGCAATCCAGCTAACACAGAACGTTCTCAGAACATTGGCTAAAGTTCTTTAACTTCTCTGAAATTATCAAAAACATTCTTGCAGTAACATTCAATAAACATATAAACTGCAATAATGTTATATAGCATATATATCCAAAACATTCTGAAGTTGTTAGTGGAACGTTTTAAAAACGTTACAGAATTTAAAACAGCTTAAATAGTGTTAATACAACGTCTACAAAACTGGACATTTTGAATGTTCCTAGAACATTTCAAGTTTTTGACGTTTTTGTTACTTAATAGAAAAATGAGGAGAATTATTTGTGTAAGTAAGTAATTTGTGTGTATGTGTTGACAGGGTCTGCGCAGACGTGGGATCGTGCGTGGTGATGGGACGCTGCCCACCGGTTCCAAACGTCCTGGTGTTGTGGGTCGTGGTGATGTGTTTGAGGTCGATGAGGATACAGACCTTATGGACCAAAACTTCTTGATTAAAAATGGTGGCAAACCTTCAAAGACCTTCCCAACTGAGGACAGTCAGGATGGAAAACCAGAATCCACATCTAAACGCTTAGATGAAAATATTACCACTGACAAACAAAAACCTGGCAAACTTTTACCAAAGAAACCAGGAGACACCACAATTATCAACCTGGATGTTAGGGAACCAGAGAAACCCACTGGAGGTACTGTCTTCAGTGAAGAAATCCACCTGGAAACCACCTCCAGACCTCAAGTCAAAGAATCTAACCTGCTGAAGGAGAATCTGGACCAGGAAACCACCACAAAAGCTCCTCACAGCAGAACTGTAGAACCCAAAATTCCTCAAGTTTCTATAGGGTCTGGCTGGGGCTCTGAGGAGCACACATCTACTGTTATACTCAGAGGCAGGCCAGGAGACCTCGTGCGTGGCTCGGATGGAAGGATGTATCGCATCCAAAGGGGCCCTGCGGGTCCCCCTGGCGAGCATGTGAGTATTCCAAAATTCAGTCAGTTTTTCTTCTGTCACATCCTCTTATAATGTTAAAGAGTTTAGTGTGACCAGTCTGCATTTAAAAAGGATACAGACCCAGTGACTGTGATCAATTGCTTTAGCAGAAATGACTAAAAATATTTATGTCAAACATCAGACACTTGTTCTATCATGTGTAGCTTTTAATGTAGATATAAAACGTGTGGAGCATCCCGCGATACAAAAAACAGCACTGGTGGAGAAAGCTGGCGTAAAACAAAAGAGGAAAAAATAACAGACCGTGCAAGTTCTTTATTGATCCTTAATTTATACACGCAAGAGGAATTATTAAAACCCTTTGATGTTAATCTGTGTGTTTGTATGTATTTAAGCCGCTGTAGGCGACACAACATACCACATACTGTATGTCAACACACCTCGCCACAAGCGTTATTACGATTGGTCCGGCTCCTTTTAATTGGCTGCAGGCAGAATGAGAATCATCCAATCAGACACTACGTTCACCTGATGTTAAAAATGATTGAGCCTCACAGAAGCAAACCCAGATGTGGTGTCATCTGGAGGCATCTGGCAGAGGTTCAGTGGTCCGGGTTCTGTAAAAGACCTCCATTAGTCCTACGAATGCCTGATTAAAACCAGTTGGCTGAAAACATGAAGCAGAGAGGCTGCACGGCCTGGAGTAAAAGACGGTTGAAATGCAGTAATTAAAAGTTACTAATCTTCACAAAATTACTCTCGTAACCTACATATCTGTCTTAATGAATTTCTGTAGAGTTTCTGTAGCTCAACTGTACATAATAGCGCTAGCAACAACAAGATCGTGGGTTTGATTTTTAGGTAACACGTAGATTGAATTGGACCTTGAGTTTTCCATAAAACGTAATTGTTTTGAGAATTATTAATGTGTTCATTTGCGATAGAGAGCAGTTTGATATTGCACAGAACAGCTGGGTACAATACAATAATATTGCCAATGTTTGTTTAGTTATTCAATCTGTCTTATACAAAGTTAATAGTTATTCAGCCAAAGTGGATCTCAATGAGCCATTTCTCCTCAGTCTGAAATATTCATTGTCTGCAATCATTGTTTAATTTGGGGGTATTAATTTTTAATAGTTCAGCTGGCAAAATGTGATCACCCACCATTTCAGGGTGAGTCTATGTGAATAGATTTGTTGCAAAAGCTTTATTGTGATTTATGCTTATTTGGTCTCCAGCGTAAAGCTGGTGTACTGGTGGTGTAAACTGGTGTATTGTGGTAGTTTAGGTTAGGTTATGTTTAAGTGTAACGATGTGCTCAAATTACTCAAAGAGCCAATAAAGTTAAAAGGTGTTTTATGAGCTCATCTGACCTTTGAACTCTGAATGATTGTTTTGTTTGTTCTGATCACGTAAACTTGGTAACAGCATTGTTAACGCACTTTCTCTTCTTATAAACTGTCTAACTCGGTTAAACAAGCTTGCATTGCCATTGAAAATGCATCTAATATCTGTGTCTTTGTATACTTAAGTGTTTTTGTCCCTTTCTGATAGGGATGTCCCGGGAGTCCTGGCTATCCGGGTGCTAAAGGTGATAAGGTAACATCTTTAATGTATTGACTATACAGTCCTCACAGCTTTAGCAGAATATCTGCACTGTCACGCTGAATGAGGTCAGAGAGTTTGTACCGCTGAAGTTCAAACAGAGTTCACATGCCTGTGGACATCACGGCTGACCCCTCGTGACCTTTAATGACCTTTGTCACCTCAGACGGCTGCTCTCATGTTAACGTCCCACTGGCGACAGAAACGACATGCTTTCAGTTAAAGTTAATTTACATATGAATCTGACTTTCTGTGATTATTTACAGCCACTGATGGTTAAAATATGTGTATAATGTTTTTTCTCCTCATCATCATCTTTTCTTCCTCCTCTGTTTCCTCTTCTTCTCTGTTATTGTCACTCTTAATATTTATTAGTTTAACATTTGAAATGTAACACAACAATGACATCATTTTGATATTTGCATACTTAAATCTGATTGGTCTGCTATTTCTCACACTGTTTAATTGTCTGTACATGGCCTTATTAAAGCCTAAAACAGAAGCTTGTCCTGCGTTTTCACACTGTTTTTGCTGCCTTGTAGGAACGGCTGTTGCCTTTAGGAAATATGAATGTAGTTATAACTCGATTTTCAAAAGTAATTTAATAATGTGATGATGTCTAAACCGAACTGATCTGTTGTGTACAGTATTGCTTTGCGTGTTAAACATGTGCTGTTTGATGGCTCGTGTTATGCACATGTGTAATGGAATTTAGTTTTTCCGCTCAGGAATGGGGCTTTCATCAGTTTATTATTCATTTAGGATTGTAAGCACATGCTGGAGTAATACAATGGAGTGGAGTTTTAGGTTTAAAAGTTTTTAACGCTGTCCTCCTTATCATTGTGATTCCAGGGTGCCATTGGGCCAAAGGGCCGCCCAGGTCACCGCGGATTCCCGGGACCCCCTGGACCACCAGGACTGCCTAATCTCTACCTGTGGAAAAACACACCTGAGGAATGGGCTGCGTTTCAGGTTTCCATTCATCTTTCCGATCTTGTTTTCCCGACGATGTTCCATCCCTGTCTGTGTTTTCCATGTCCACGGAATTGAACTCCATCCCTCATGTCTGTAAAGTGTCTGTCAGTGCACAGCTGTATCTTGTGTAATAACTCACAGCCGTGATTAAATGAAGATGCCCTCAGAGAAAGAAAGAGAAAGGAAGGAATTCTTTCTTGTTGCTGTGATGGGGTATTTGTTTCCTACAGCCTTTGAACTGCCCCACACTGTATATCAAAACCCATTTAACCCTCTGTTGCACAGTGTTGCTGCGGGGTAAACAAAAATATTTTTCACTGCGTATGCAATGCATATAAGCTGTCAATAAATATAAACCAATATCGAAAAAACGTTCTCTTGGTCAAACTAGATAATGTGTGTGTGTGTGTATGTGTGTGTGTGTGTGTGTGTGTTTTTGTACTGAATGCATAGTCCATGTATATGTTTTAATTATATATATATTTATGTGCATTTTAATATCAGCATGCAAGTACGATTCAAATATGTACATTTAGGGGCCAATTGTATTAGATTAGAACAGTTACTTCAGTTACTAAACTTTTTAGTATTTTAACTTTATTTTGACTTTATTTATCTATGAAAAATTTTACAGTGTTGCTTCAAGGCAAAGTTTTTGTGTTAATTTTATGTAAAACAATTTGACCAGACTTTATTTTGTCAGCTTATATATTGCGTTGCACACCGGGTTAAGCAATCCAGCTGAGAATAAGAGGTTATTCCCCTTATACTGCTGTGTGCCATGAGGTTAAAAGTGCTTCTGTAACTAATAATGCAAAATGTGGAGGGATATCCCCTTTGCTTAAACGCAGAACAAGGTCACCTCCACCCAATCAATCAGCCTCACCTCTCATGTCACTTTCAGCTTGTGTCTCTGAGCACATCTGTGATAACCAAACCTTTCTCGAGCGTTCTCTAATTGAAAGCAGCCCGTGACCTCCTCGCTCATTTTCAAGGCCTGTATGCTGCCTGCAAGATGTTGCTTTTGTGAGTTCTTTGTAGTTTATAGCTACAGAGCAGCTTTTAAGCCTGGTGTCTGGATGGAGGAGGATGGATCATTAGGGTTTCTGTATAACCAGAATAACCCTGTTAAGGCTTTTGCCGTCGTAAAGACACTGTTTAAAACAGTGGAAGAAAAAGCAGTCAGGGGTAGAGAGATGGACTCTGTAACTGTGCATACAAACGGCTGTGAGTTCTGTGATGGTTTAGTAACATTTTTCCTTCTTTTATCTTCCTCAGCAAACTTCGTTCTTTCAACTGCTCCGCGCAGGCTGGCCTGTAAGTATAGAGTAGATATTTGAAGCATTTGTTATGGTTTTTCCAAGAGATTATGTAAAATTCTGAATCTGGAGTATGTCTGATTCTGTTCTGTTTTCTGAGCTTGTAGAGAGCACAGGGTCCAGCCGGGCCGGAAGGAGAGATGGGAAAACCTGGACCACAGGTGAGCCACATCCTGGTTTAATTAGACTCTAATGCTTCACCTGTATTGCATAGCTCAGTTTTTCCTGAGCTCAGGTAACAACACCTGGTCTTCTAAATCAGGATCTTTCTCCCTCTGTCCATCTCTTCTTCCACTAGGGGCCACCTGGAGAACCAGGTGATCAAGGGTCACCAGGACGAATGGGAGACATGGTAACGTTGTTTGGTGTAGACACTTTTACTTTTTTCTCAGTGTCTTTGTTGCTAAGTGATGCTAAAACAGAATGAACTATATTAGAATGGAGAACTTTATTTGTCCAATTTCTACAAATAAGCCCTAAATAAAATTATCAAATCAAAATTTGTATCTCTTAAAACAGACAGAATATCATGTCACTGCTAATTAGAAGCAATTAATTACAAGCTGCCTTTTCATTTAACTGTGTGGGAGGAAAGAAAAGTTATTGGACGTGCAGCTCCACCCACCATTGCTGAGGATTAACCACAGATGTAAACAGAGGCTGTTGAATCTGCTTTCCTCATTGTGGTTTTGTACAATTTAATGTGACAGACATGTCGGGTCTGTGCTTCTAAAGGGCCTCAGATGACTCTCAAAATTCAGCGTTCATTTACCCTGTAAGCGTGAGAGCGTTTATATTGTATGCAACTTTATTTATAATGTTGTTCATACTTTATTTGTGATGGCCCAGGCTGTGATTGATTAAATAACAGTATATTAAGCTGTTTCGTTCAGTCTTGACACGTATTGATATCTCAGTTTTTGACAGTTCACCATGACCTATGAGAAATGACACAGTAGCCCATAACAGACACGTGTTTGTGCGTGTGGTCCCTTCAGCTCAAACACGTGCCTCATTTTTCAGTCTCGGGCTGCGTTTCAGCTGTATCCATCACTCTGAAAGATCACACACCCTCAGACTCTGATGAATGCCTCCAGGTGGTTTCCTTGTTTCCGCAGAGTTCGCCAAAATAATATCTCATAGTAATCAAAAACCCAGCCACACTCCATTTTAACACAAGCATTTAAACATGCTCATAACATCTGTCTGTAAGCAGTAACCTTATATCAATATCCAGACCAGAATATAATTGCAACTTTCACCCTTTTGATTTGGCCTCGTTAGCAACGCCCTAGAAACCGCCAAGAACAATCACATAGCAACACCCCGGCAACTAACCACAGCAGTCTAGCATTGTGGCACAGTTTTTGTACTGGCAAGCACCACTCGCTTCCTCATCATTGGTTATAATGTTATATTTGTTACCTGCAGACATAAGCAAACAGTATGAACATGGTTACATCATATAGCTGTATAAATGTACTGTATGTGATGTCATTATGATGCTGTTATGGTCACTGGGAAGCATCTAAATTTGTTATTCTGCAGGGTGATTCTGGTCCTAAAGGAGTGGCTGGCAGAGCAGGTGTCCACGGAAAAGATGGAGAAAACGGATTGGATGGACCTCAGGGGCCTCCAGGAATTCCAGGGCCAAAGGTCAATCAAAATTTAACACACATACGCTGTGACATGATACACATATGATTTTTACTATTATGATCCAGTCTCTCAACATTATGGCAGACAGTTACATTTTGGTAATTCGTAGCAGCATCCCATGTTTTCTGATGGTTTGGTTATGTGTTAACCTGAAATACAGGGTCCTCTTGGCTATAAAGGAGAATCAGGCTCACCCGGAGAACGAGGGGAGGAGGTACGATTGTTATAGATGTTGTAAAGTACGTTGTAGGTTCGAACCCCACAATGGCTGATCCACAATGTTCATCATTTACTCACACTGTTCTTAATTCAGGGCCTTATTGGACCAGAAGGTTCTTGTGGAGATATGGGAAAAGCTGGTGAGAAAGTAAGACATGATTAAACCAACAGTCAATAAATGTTATAAGATGCGTTGTTTGAGATAATCGTATCTGTTGCCATCTTGTGGTCAGGCGAAGAACTGTAGCATTGATTTGCAATATAATGGAAGACTTTGTAAGTTTTAATGAATTTTTGTAACCTGGTTCACATGTACAGGGTTCAAAAGCAACACCTGGCCCTCCTGGTCCTGTCGGCCCCCCGGTAAGTTTGACGGTGCTTCTTTAAGTATGATCTAAACATTAATGATCCTACAGTCATTGAAATAAATTTACTCCTTAATAACATCTGGCTCTGTACATTTACATTTAAACATAGTTGTTTTATATGATATTTTAAATTGTTTAGGGTCCTCAAGGCATCAGAGGGATAGAGGGGCCTGAAGGGCCTCCAGGGCCGGATGTAAGTGAAGCCACCAAATTTCTATCCACATAACTTCATAAATCCACATAATTGAACACAATTATATGTGTACACAGTTTTAGCATATAGAATAAAATAAGAAGTTACAGTAAAGAAGTTCAGTTACATTTATTAACATTATTAATATTAACATTTACAGGGGGATGATGGGATAGACGGACCTCCCGGACCTCCAGGTGCAACAGTAAGTAACACAAACAGATAAGACTCTAGTGCTTGGTGTATATGATCTTTAGGACTTCCTGAAGGAACCTGTAAGGCTTTTGTCCAGTTTCTCAGATGTTTATATGATGTTTTCAGGGAGCTTCTGGTTGGACAGGTGTAGTTGGTGCACAAGGACCTAACGGGTCTCGTGTGAGTGTTAAATCTCTCATCATATTGTTCTTTGGAGCAGCAGTGACTCCACAATCCACACAATTTGTCGTAGATGTACAATTTCAGTGTTATTTTTTAGGGCGAGTCTGGGCCTCCAGGAGCTTTTGGGCCTCCAGGGCCACAGGTACGTTATTTGTTATTTGGGGCGACGTAAACTTAATGATAAATGGACCCTACATAACCTTAAATGTTTTTAGGGCCCTCAGGGATTAGAGGGACAGATCGGACCTCCAGGGTCCAGAGGCCCACAGGTGAATGTTGGGTCATCACTATATAATGGCTGTAAAATAAATGATTCTTTAAAATACATTGAAATAACTTACAACCACTGACCAAATGATAAAAGCAGTTGATTTAGCTAAGGATTGGATAGCTGGTTGTTTTGTTATTTTAAGTGCTTGCTTACTGTGATGATGATGATATTGTTTTATCAAAACACGACGCATATTTTTGCATTAATATAATTCTTTATCAGGGGCTGTCAGGCAGAGAGGGTTTACCTGGCCCAAAAGGGGATCCTGTAAGCATATGTCTTGTTTTTAGAGCTATCCTTCTTTAAATTAGTTTGATCTTTCAAAATGTGATTTTTAACCCCAACACATAAGTTAGTTTATTTTGTCTGTATAAACAGGGTCCTGCAGGGCCAGTGGGTCTCCGAGGGGAGCCAGGATTTGAAGGGTTAATGGTAAGAGTTCAGTTCAGTGTAAAACATTTTAATCACATTACTCATATTCTAATGTCCACATTCTCCAGAACTGTTTTCACTCCTAATCACAGCCATCACGAAGCATCATTCTATACACACATAACACTCATAGTGACCCATTTTGTCACATTTTGTCGGTTACTGTCTCTCATGCTGCCTTCATATGCCAATTCTTATTTAAAATGAGTAATTTCTGGTCTGTTTGTCGTTGAAAATTGTTGTCAGTGTGAACACTCCAATAGTATCAGAAATCCAGTCAGATATGTTGTTTACATTTATGCATTTGGTATAAATGACATACAAGC
>JAZGTK010011741.1:0-15380 GCA_036877625.1 Ambastaia sidthimunki | reverse complement strand
GTGTTTGTGTGTGCGTGTGTGTGTTTGTGTGTGTGTTTGTGTGTGTGTGTGTGTGTTTGTGTGCGTGTGTTTTTGTGTGTTTTTGTGTGTGTGCGTGTGGTCTTTATAACTGCCGTTTTGTTGATATGGGAGTTTCTTTCTAATGGGAATTGGACTAAATTACAGTGAAGTATTATTAGTCTATCAGCAGTGCTTATTATGGACTGCATCTGTTCTGAGGGGTGAATCCCTCCGATGGGCTCTTTTTCGCACAGTAGCTCAGTCGACAGTTCTTTCACTGTAATGAGCTTAATAATGTAGTTGTTTTATAAGGCAACTGAGGCGATCAGCGTGTTTTCATTTCAACCCTTTATTTCTGTCATTCATTTTCACCCAGCCTTTAGCTGCCCAGTCTGGTGTCAGTGATAAGTCCGTGAGCTCCATGTGAAGCTGTTGATGGCTCTGGATTCATCTCCCACCTCATCAGCAAGGCAGAGAAGTGGAAGTGTCAGGAGTTTAGTTAGAGCTGACACACCTGAGCTCAAACACATGGTCTGCGTCTCAGTTCTGCCCAGAGGACATCATATCTTCTTGCTCTGCTCTGTTGGCAGTGCAGACTGTGTCCTCAAGCATGCAGTGCGGCAACACCCATGAATAAAGACACTGAACCCCATTGTTTCTGCATCAGGGCTTGTTTTGCAGTAAATTATCCTGTATTATTGGATTGTATATTGATACAGCATTGTGTAATCTTTTAAATTTTCTAGTTTAGCCAGTGATTTTGGTTACGCAGACAGTTTAATGCATGCATGCAGTTGGCAAACCGGCATCTGTGATTTTATCAAGGGCTGATGAGAGGACAGACCTCTGTGTAAGGTCACCTCCAGGTTTTGTACTTCCTCCAGATCCCATCTTGTATCTGAGTAACAGACTTTTTTCTTTATATTTTGTGGCTTGAGATGCTTAAATCAACACATTTGAGGTCTTTGGTGATTTTGTTTTTTATTAAGGCAAGTAAATCTTATTCCCCTGTCATTTCAGAATGCAGATGGTTACGGTTTAGTCATTTTAAACTTTCCTTAAATAGGCCTCAGCTTCTCCTGTCTGTTGCTTTTCCTGCCAAACCCGTCAGCAAACCTTTTAGCTCTGACAGAAGTTTCATGCCGGATTAAACATGCATGTTATTAAATACCCTGCGGTATTTGTCAGTTTATTTACCTTTTTAACATTTTCACAAATGCCAAGCCAATAATTAGAGCTTTCATTCTCATTAACAGAATTGATGTGAAAACCGTGACTTGCACACTATAGCCTGTACTGTAATAAAACGGTACTACTGTCCACAAAAATAAAACAATCCCACCACATTCACGAGCTGAGGCTTTGGCTCCTCACTCCATTGTCTGCTGTTGTGTGAAGAGCCCGAGGCAGGCCTGAGTGGGGAGGACACGCGTGCAGTCTCGGGAACATATCTGTCCGGGTTGTGGTGACAGATGAGCTGAAAGCTTGGTTGTCATTGCACCCAGCTCTCCTGTGCCAGCCCTGTCCCCATCACTGGCGGCCTTTCATGTGTTAACAATAAATTCCACTGTTCCCGGAGCCCAAGGGCCATCAGAGCACCGTAGACTGGGAAGGTGCCACCTGTGACATTATATATCATGTGACATTATGAATGTGTCAGCAGGTAAAGATTTAGTATTACCCGCTATTTATACATGACAAAAAACACAAAAATGTGAAAACAGTCAGTTCAATTAAAGGCAGGGAAGGTGATTTCTTCTCTGGAAACATTTTTTTGCTATGCTAGTGACAGTGTTCTGATAGCAGTCACTATGTAAAGTGGTCCAAATATATTTATGTATGTGTAATAAATATTTATGTATGTGTATATATCTTCTGTGGAAGTGCAATAAAATGTTCCTTCAATCATTGCATTCGGTATGAAAAGATTAGGATAAACTTCCACGAAGAATTACAGGAAGAATTACAAATTGCAAAGTTTTGTTTATTTAATGGTTATTTTATTATTTTAGTTTTATTTAACGCCAACCAACTTGCTGGATTAATGTAGAATTCCTTAAATGTTATGTCACAGGCGTGCATTTGTTAGCATATGTTTTACAGTGGCTTAGAATGTGGCTCATCCAATCAAAACTCTTGATTTAGTTTTGTATCACCCACCCGAGTGTAGCTGTGTGCAGAGCAGCTTGTGGAGCTTGTACTGCTGTGGATATGGAGGTCTTGAGCCAGGTAGCAGCAGAAATCGATAGCGACCTGCATGAGATGAGATGGTTAGCTCATGAATCAACATGATGAGGATGCAGACAGGGCGTGGTCAGCCGGTCGTCTTGACGACTGAGATGATGCAAAGTGCATTCTGATGTGGATCGTTTCACTGAGATAGATGTGCTTGTTTTGAAATGCAGTTTTTGAGAGCAGCGCATTTAATGATAAATCAGCTCAACGCTGCTTTCCACAAAGGATTTGCTGTTCCATGCATGCGACAGCTGTAGCTAGGGGACGGCACGTTGTAAAACCGCATACGTCTCTGACTCCTATTGCCAACTGTAAGCCCTCTCTACAAAAAGCCATTTTCTTAAACCTAACATGCCATGATGCTTCCTAGGACATGATGTACTCTGCTTTTAAGTCTGCTGTGCCACTTGTTCAGAGACAGGATTACATCCTTGTTCCTTCTGTTTTTGGTTTGATCTCTGGATTATACAGAGCTCAGCCACATCTCCTGCATATTAGTGGATTTGAATACAAATGATGCCTGTACACAGATGCACTGCAGTGACCCACCCGATCCAGAATCAGATGTTCTGCTCCAGGATTCAGATGGTGCTTTCCTCGATCCGAGTAACGGCATGTGAACTGTGCCTCCTTTCCTGTGAAAAGCCAAAAAGATCTAATTATTTATAGCTTTAGCAAACAAGATGAGCTGCTTATCTTTCAGATGCCGGTCTGCTCTGGTGGGCTCTGGTGGGCTCTGGGCGGAGGGTGTGGAGATGACGTCGGGAAAGGAGAGTAAAATCAAAATGAAGGGGTGAAAGAAAGGTGGAGCGCAGGTCTGCAAAACGAGTGCAAGCTCTGCAAAGAGGATTAGATGGAAGGAGTGAGTTCAGGAATGAATCAGTTGTCCTGATCTTTCATAGCAGCAAGAGTTTTAGATCTGCAGGGTTGAACTGCACAAAATCAGGTTTCAACCTAATACATAATGTAGGGCAGGCCAAAGACGTACGTACCATTACCATTCCTCACGTCTTTTGCTCTTTTTGGCCAGGGTTGTTAAATATAGAGTCTGTAGCACTCATAGTTTGGGTTGATGGATGGAGTTCGTTGTAAAATTGATGCGTTTTTACTCTCCACAGACCTTAGTCTTAGCTTTAGCTTTTAAGTGGTGTGGACTGCTAATGACAGCATTGGCATGTTTTCCATGCTAACCGGGTGCAGTAATTGGCTGTAGTGGAAAGCAGTGCCTTTCTGCTTGTTGCTTTTTATTCTTTGCCAGTAAGATGAAGTGCTGAGGAGTGAGCGAGGCCGAGAGGAGTGAGCGAGGCCGAGAGGAGTGAGCGAGGCCGAGAGGAGTGAGCGAGGCCGAGAGGAGTGAGCGAGGCCGAGAGGAGTGAGCGAGGCTGCTGATTTGCTTTATGAGCTGCGTTTACAAAGCTAATGCGATTTCTCTCAGTTGAAAAGAAACCACAGGAACCGAATGCTATTTAAAGAGAAAAGATTATTGAATTCTTTCTGTTTGTATTCTGTTTATCACTCTTAAAATATATTACACTCTGCTAAGCACTGCCACCAACATAAATCATGATCCACATTTTTATAAGCACAGAAACAGTCCGACATTTTTAGTAACACTGTAATTTATACCCTCATCAACACACATGTATAACATGTTTTTGACACTTTGTCATGTTTTTTTTTTTAGCATATAGCTCTCAGAATTCATAGCAGCAGTACATACACTGTACATTTCTCTCGGCAAGTATTGAACTTTTTTAATGCTCAGGTTTATTCATGTAGGTGAAAATATTGACTTGACCTTTTTAACTCTGATGAATTTTATTTTTTTCTATGCATAAATTTCCTCAAACTGAAATACCGATTACCTGCCAAAGCTTAAAGGGGACATTGGATGGGCTTAGATGGGTGTAAAACGTGGGTGTAGAATGAAGAGAATGTTTTTGTACATTGTTTGTGTGTGTTACCTGTATGTGTTTGTGTTACAGGTAAGCAGTGATGATGCGTTGTCTGGCAGCCCGGGTTCACTACAAGACTTTGATAGTGATCTGTGCGCTCCTGTTTCTGCTCACCGTTGTTCTGTGGAACAGATGTACGAGCGAGAAGGCTGTCCGCTTCCTCCCTCGGCACCCCCAGCCCCCTCCCAGCCCCAAAATAGACAGCCATCCGCAGCAGCCGCAGCCCCCTGAACCGCCACCTGTGGTGGGAGGGGTACGTTACGAAGAGATCGACTGCCTGATCAATGATGATGTCAATGTCAAAGGTCGGCGAGAAGGCAGCGAGGTGTTCCTGCCCTTCAGCTGGATGGAGAAGTACTTTGAGGTGTACGGAAAGGTGGTGCAGTACGACGGCTACGATAGATTCGAGTTTTCTCACAGTTACTCCAAAGTATACAGCCAGAGAGAGCCGTACCACCCCAGTGGAGTCTTCATGTCCTTTGAAGGGTATAACGTGGAGGTGCGGGACCGTGTTAAGTGCATCAGCGGAGTGGAAGGTGAGTCGGGTTTGATCTTTTTATTTTTGATCAATCTCATCTGACTTATTGGACTGCTTAGCAGTGTGTTTTTAGATGGTTTATTTTTGTGGTGGCTCTATTTACCCCTGCTACCAACATCATCTGTATCAGGTGTCCAGTTACATATGGTCAGCTGGGACAGATTCCCCCCCCGCTATCAGCATGCACTTTCAGTGACCTCCTCTGATTGGATTTTATCAAGGGGAGGGTCTCAGATTTCATAACTGCAAGCATAACTCTGTCATTGTGTCACTGCATGCTGACAGTACAAAAAGTTGGCTTGCTTTTGCTTCAAATTACTTAAATGTGGAGCTAACCACAAATCTGACATTGAACAGAATGTTAACTGAATGTGATGACTTTTAAATAATCTTCAGATGTGCCTAATATGGTAAAATGTTTCATAAATTATTTTGCAAAATGTTTAGGTTGTATGTTTCTTTTAAAGTTGTGCATGTCTGGTAAGAATTTGCATGCATGTGCATTAATGTGCATTTCTTCAAATGGTTTGCTTAGTTTAATCAGACCCTTTTAAACACGTCGCAGTTCTTCCTTCTCATCATCACGATGAGAACGCAACCTGTCGCATCTCTAACACAGCTTGTTAGCAGCCGTTAATAGTAATTTAGCGCAGTCCAAGAGGAATTTCTTAGAGGCTGGCCCAAGTGATCCACATCTGGCTCTGAGTAACATTCCCTCAATGGACTTTACATTAAGCAAATGAAAGTGGGATTGATTCAGCTCCATCACAGGAGCTGATCTGATGACCTTAATCGTAACTGAGAATCATTTTACACTTATACTCCCATGTGTCTTCTATTGAATGTCAGTGGGAGAAACCGTAGAGAAATGTAACGCAGTATACACTTTCATTTCCGAGGGACCCACAGTACAAGCATTTCAAAAAGCAGATCATGGTGGTCTCGGTTGTGTCCCTCAGTGGCATTTCACTGTCCAGGAAGCATGTTTTTCTATCTGTTATTCTCTGTGTTAGTGATCCTTCACTGTGTCTGTGCCCTGACAAATTGCTTTCAACCATTTCCTGCTGACTCACACACACTCCCTCTTTTATTCTCTTTTTCTTTCTCATTCCTTCCTTTCTCTCTCTCTTTCTCTCTCTCTCTTTATCTCTTAATCTCTCTATCTCTGTGCCAGGAAAGTCCTTTATAAGATGGGTTTAAGTGTTCTGCTGAAGCATTGTGGTGATGGATAAAGAACTATAATCCCAGTAACATTCCAGTTCCTGAATCACCTCTATTTGGAATTGAACCTGCAGCCTTTGTGTTAACAGCCCAGATCCCTGACCATTAGACTACCATAACCATCTAAGCTATTAACACAAAGGGTTGCAGTACTCTCTAAAGAAGTGACTCGCTCACTTTTGCTGTTTTATGTTCCTTTCTTTATGAGGCTTGGTAATGAAGTAATCAGCTCTCAGGAAGTATTGAAAATGAGGTTGGACTGATCAATACTGAAGTATAATGTATACATTCCCAACCACAACATCATTATCTTTTTACTCAGTCGACTGGCTCATACAAATGTCCATTACTAAGAATTACAGTAAAAAAGATTTGAAATAAACGAATGTGAATCAAACTGAATCAGTAGTGTGTGTATTAGGATAACAAATACCAAACAAACACATTCTGTTTTACATTTACACACTCATGAACAGAGATCATTTTAAAACACTCTCTTAAAAACACAGAATTGTGGTACAGCTTTCTCTTACTGCAGAGTCATTGATTGGCAGTTGGGATTAAACGGCTTTCTAACCCTTTGGCAAAAGCTTTTAAGACATGAGTGTTTTTTTGGTCTTGTTTCATGTGCACGTTTCAGCGTGGGCATTCAGCGAGCCAATCGTTTTAAGCCACCTCAAAGAGGCAGATGTATACCATAATTCTTTGTGGCAGGTCAAAAAATTGGGTTGGCTATGTATTGAGAGAAAATTCTCTGTGGCAGCACAAAAGTCGAGTTTGTACAGCTTTTGTTTCCATTCTTGCCTCTCCTCTCCTACAGAACTGAGAGTCTGTTACTCAGAAAGCGTGTTTACACGAAGCTGCTCTCAGTTCGGTGAGCTACAAAAAAGCTCTATCGTTTTAATGACTGTGGTGGAATGAAGGAGTCTGCTGGGAATCATGGGAGGTTAGAAACATCTGATTCTCTGCCGGTATCCATGGTAAAAAATTCAAGACAGAGCTGAATCGAAGAGCTAATGCAACACTTAAGAACAGGCTTGAGTCCGGTGTATGAGAAATCTTGCGGTACGGTGCAATAGTCATCTGGCCTGCATGAGTTAGCCAGTGCTGGATCTTGCTACGCTAACACACAATGATCCGTTAAGGTGTATTTTAAATTAACGCCTGGCATCTCATTGCAAATTTTAAAGGTTATGTTAACGGTCTTGCAGTTTGTCTCTGCTTTAATTTGCTGCTGTTTAAAAATACACTTGTTTGTTGGAGGATTTTGCAGTGTTTGCACACACACACACACAAACAACAAAAATTAATTAAAGGTTCTGTCGTTTACATCATGGGCATCAGAGGGAGAAAAACTGTGTGTTAAGCTCAGAGGTAATGACCCGCATGAGCCTGCAGCGATGTGTTGAGCAGAGAGCCTGTTATCAGACACACACATCAGTCTCCACGCCCAGCTGAAGAAGAGGAGGAGAATGAAAAGGAGATGAGTATGGAGGGCGGCTAGCAACGAGAGCTTCTTTCTCCTCCTCCTTCAGTTTGAGAAATGGTGTCTCCTGCATCAGGATGCATAGAATAGAATCGAGGCCAGAGAGCGTTTCCACAGCGTGTAGATTCAGGTCCCACTAAAAGCCAGTTGCTCTTCTGTGTATGTGTGCTTAGTGGAAAAGGGGAGGCAGTATTATTGGCTTGTTTGTCATTTCTATTGTCTTGTTATGTCTGTGTTTAACCCTGCATGTGATGTTTTATGTGTACCTTTGTGGATAGATGCTTTAAAGCCGGCTATAAACCAGCAACGTGGTTGCAATGTTTTGCCTGTGGCTTGATTTTTGTCATTCCAGGCTGTGGAATAGATGAGTTGTGGTTAAACGAGAGAGAGAGAGCAAATGGGTAGAGAAAAAAAGCCTACAGACCTTAAATCCTTACGTTTTTTTTCTGTGCCTCTTACTTGAGAGACCGGGGAACTGTTACTATGTAAAGAACATTTGCTCAAGGGGCTTTAAAGGCTTTTTGTAGTGTTCAGTGTCCTTTTGTGAGTCCTTGTTTGAGTCTGGCTAATAGAAGGTTAATGTGTCTTTAACTGTGTCTCTAAAGCTAAAATAAATCCATTATTTTATAAAAGTCTTGAAAGCCTTTTCTTTACTATTGCTTAACAGCAGGGTTGCATATTGTGGTTTACTATTTAATAATGTTTTTTTCTAATTTTTGTGTATTTAATAAAACAGCAGCAAAAGCAATATTATAAAAGCCTTTTTAAGGGGGTTTCAGGCATTTTGATTATAACACTGTTTGTACCAAACTGCTAAATGCTTTTTAATTTAGTGTTAGTGAAAATTAACCAACCTATCTCTGCTAATAATATATCCCTTCTTTGTTGCAGGAGTACCTTTATCCACCCAGTGGGGTCCTCAAGGGTATTTCTATGCTATTCAGATAGCTCAGTACGGCTTGAGTCACTACAGTAAGAACCTGACAGAGCGGCCGCCCCATGTGGAGGTGTATGACACGGCGGAGGAGAGAGACAGCAGCTCTAGCGTGTGGAGAGTCCCCAGGGGCTGCTCTCTCACCAGAGTCTACGACAAGAGCAGAGCCACATCCGTGCGCCAGTTCAGCGCTGCAGGTACCGTCACATACAGTGAACTGTCCTCGTTTTTCTTCTTCTCCCTTCATACTGTCATCATTTTCATCTGTTTTCCACTGTTAACTTGTTTATTCTCCGTTCCTTCTGTGTTGAGCGTTTACAAATGACCCTCTTTATTACTATTAGCATCCAGGCTTGCCCCTCTGAGCATGTGCACATATGCACTTATAAACTTCAGACACTCTTTAGTGGGTCAGTGGCTTAAAAAGTTTTTGGTCTAAAGGTACCTCATAAGTAAACTGGATTCAGGCTGACTTCTAAGGTACTGTTATGTCATGACTGATGAGCTAGAATGTTTTGTAAAAGTTTTAGAGTCAAACCATGGGAGCATGGGGTTTTTATATTGTATTATTGTTAATTTCTTGGTGTTAAGAATGTTGTAGCATTTTTAATATGTTCTTCTTATTAAAAGTTCTACTTACTTTACTGCAAGAACTTTTTGAGAACTTTGAAAAAACTTTTAGAGAAAGTTAGGCGACGTTCCGAAAATGTTCCTTGTTAATTGGGATTGCTCATTTTTCTGTAGAAATAAGACTAGTAAAAATGATTAAAGAAATTCTTTCAGGCACTCCATCTGACAGACATTATTTTTTTAATCATCTGCTGAGTTCAAGCGGGATTATGGGGTATCACAGGCAGTGAAGAATACATCTGCGCTGCCTTCAAAACTCAACCAGATGGAGGCATCTCAGCAGACCAAATGATATGTGAACACTGGATTCACGGCACACGCTGTGCCTTCCTCCGTCAGGATCTTGCAGGATAAGGCAGCATTTTTGAGGTTTTAGACACACCCTGCTGCTTTTTAGCATAGCATATGAGCTAGTCAATAACCATTACAATTAGATGTGCTATTGCTCTGGCAGAAATCTGTGTCCTCACTCAGACCAGAACTTAGTCTCTACATTTAATGAGTGCATTAAAAAGTGATGGGTCCACAATGTTCTCTGCTCCGCTTTCTTTTTCTATATTTTTATTTGCTTTTGTCCTATATACCTCCCCGTCCTACTTTCTTTTTTGTTTTAATGCGGTGTAATACTTTCCCCCATAGTGCTTTTTTCAAGCTGACTAATGTTCGTTTTTTTTCTTGCTTTCTCATGCATCATTGTTTTTCTTCAGTAGAAGCTATGAGGAGGTTTGCTTTTGTCAGAAGCTTGTCAGAAGCCGACACTACATGGTGGGACGAGTGATTTGACACTAATGATGAGGGATGAGTGTGGGATGAATTGTTGAATGTGAGTTTCGGTTGAAAGAGAGAGAAAATGCTTTGATTGAGAGTTGGCAAACTCTGATCCACTCGCTGTGAGTTGCTTTGCAGTGTTTTTAAGAGCGCACTGGAGGAGAAACTAGTTTAACACATTGTCTAATGTGCGATGTTGTTATATTGCGGTTAGAGGCAGGCTGTCTCTAATGTGACTGTTTAAACCCCTGGAGAAAGTGACAAATGACTCTTTGTTACTTCAAAACAACCCCCACCATTAACAGGCACTTATTGCATTAATTGTTAGTGTTTCTGTGATTGTGTATCAATGCATATGTTATTGTGAAGAGTTTCTGATGTAACATTTTCTGTTCTTTCTCTTGTGTGTTCTAGAAAACTCAGAGGGCATCTCACTTCCTCTTGGCAACACAAAAGATTTCATCATCTCTTTTGACTTGAAGTTTACATCTAACGGTAGCATCTCTGTTGTCTTGGAGACCACAGAGAAAGGGCCTCCGTTTGTCATCCACTACGTCACTACCACTCAGCTCATTTCATTCAAGGATCGTGACATCACCTATGGAATTGGCCCTCGGCCTGCATGGACCACAGTCACCCGCGACCTTCTCACTGACCTCCGCAAAGGCATCGGCCTCTCTAACACCAAAGCAGTCAAAGCCACCAAGACCATGCCACGGCGTGTTGTGAAACTAGTGCTGCACGGCCACGGATCAATAGACAATATAACAATCTCCACCACTTCACACATGGCGGCGTTTTTCGCTGCCAGTGATTGGTTGGTGCGCAACCAGGACGAGCGTGGTGGTTGGCCAATCATGGTTACACGTAAACTTGGGGAGGGTTTCCGTGCTCTGGAGCCTGGTTGGTATTCTGCTATGGCACAAGGGCAGGCTATGTCAACGCTGGTGCGTGCGTATCGGATCACAAAAGACGACACTTACCTAAAGTCTGCGTTGCGCGCAATCGGACCTTTCAAACTGCCTTCAGAGCAGCATGGTGTCAAAGCCGTGTTCATGAATAAATATGACTGGTATGAAGAGTATCCCACAATCCCTAGCTCGTTCGTCCTCAACGGGTTTATCTATTCCCTTATAGGCCTGTATGACCTGGCACAAACGGCAGGTGAGAAATTTGGTCGGGAAGCAGGCCAGCTGTACAGCAAGGGGATGGAGTCCCTCAAGGTTATGCTGCCCCTGTACGATACAGGGTCAGGAACCATCTACGATCTACGTCACTTTATACTGGGCACAGCGCCCAACCTGGCTCGCTGGGATTATCATACAACACACATCAACCAGCTCCAGCTGCTGGGTTCTGTGGACAACTCGCCCATCTTCAGGGACTTCATCAAGCGCTGGAAAAGCTACCTGAAAGGAGGGAGGGCCAAGCACAATTAAAGCACAGGAGGTCTAAATCCATTTCAAATCTTCTTCCTGACTGCCACTGTAAGGACCAGAGGTGGCCAAGTGTGAGACTGCAGCCACGATCTGGTGCAGTTTCCAGGAGAAACGTGAATGAACACTCCAGTAGCCCTCTGATCTTCTGTTTGAGACAGTAAATGCAGTGCTTCTTGTGTCTCTGCTGAGGTTTTAATTAGAAATAAATGCAACTGCTTGCAGGGGGGTTGGTGTTTAATATTCAAAGCTTTAGATCTGCAGGTTTGAGGGAGAAATGTGTCTGTTGAGATTTGCCACATCTGGGCACACTTCAGTCAAGATGAGCGCAAAGCAGCTTTCAGAACCTTCTTTCAAAGTAGCTCAGAACGAGTCACCAGACAATTTTTCAAAACAAGCAGCTGAAAGGATTGTAGCTGAAGTAGATATTTGAAAAGATATTGTTAAGTTCATAACACGAGTAGAAGACTAAAGCATACAAGCTGTAGTGAAAAATGTCCACAAGTGTAGCATCGCTGTGTTTTAGGTTTACTCAGTCAAACTGACATTTGGATGGACACACAACACCTCACGTTCAACCCACACTCATGATTCACTGTCCAGCCTTCAGTCCAGGTTTCAAGATGCTTTGGCACAAACCCTCAACACAATTGGATTGGGCTGTCACTAATACAGCCCATTCTGCCCACAATTCTTAAAGCTTTAGAGAGCTGCTCATAAAGATCACTTGATTGGTCCTTGAATAAATGTATGAATTAAAGGAGAAATATTTAAATAAATCTGGTTAAATCTGACACCCCTGTACTGGAATGACAAACAGTAGGACAGTTGAGTTGCTTTTGAATTGACATTTAAGGAACTGGAAATGGTTGTGTAGGTGTTCATTTAGTATTTGTGATGTCAAACCTCAGTTGAACTGGACTACATGTAGACTGTTCATGCACTTCACCTGTGTGGTCTGCATGTGTGTGATGAGGGTGCCTTTATTGAACTGCTTGTGATGAATTACGATTTCAGTTCTGACATAGTAAAAAATACTGAATCATATATATACCTTGATAAACACATTATAAGACAATTTTCAACTTTGATTATTTCAGGGTTATTGTAGCTCTATCCTTTTTTTCTCCTTTTTTTATCCAGCAGGTGACTGTTTTGTAAAAAATGTTAAATTATGGTGTTTTTTGTTTTTCTAAGGCAACATCTGTCCCATATTATTTTTGTTAGTTTGTCATCAAACACAAAAAAATGTCATTATATAGAGCAAAACCATGGGCGTATTTTTTTTCCCACACTCAGTTAAATAACTTGTATATCAGTCAAGCAAAAATGCTTCCAAGATAAAAGATGTTTTATAAAAATAGTGATTAGCACTTCCTAATTTAAGAGTTTAATGATTTGCATTTTGAAGACCATTAGCATCTATTTGGTATTCCAAAACAATATCTCCCCACATTACAAAATAATTGAATCAATTCCCTGTCTGGTGAAGCCAAGTGGCTAAGCCTGCAGACCGAAAATTTTTTCTCAAATTTGAAAATGTTTTGGTAACGTAATCCTGATGTTTCAGAAGGATTAGCTGCTTGACCTCAGTGGTAAAACCTCCACCTGTCTGAATTCTGTTTATCCCAATCTGACCTGACCACAGAAGAGATAAATTCCAGAAATATTCCATTATCTGTCATCCGGCTGCTCGGAATCCAAACAGATGTTCACGTTCCGGGCTTTTGGCTTTAGATTCTGTTCAGCAAATAAATGGCAGGCAGACAGGAGAAAAATATGACGTTTGTAAATGTTTAAGATCAAAGCTGCTGGTTTGTTGATGTTTGTTAAGCAGGGATAGCATTCAGCATTCTCTGAGGCTCACGTTAACCCATAAATCACTTGTTTTCTCATGAAAATCAGGTTGCTGTTTGTCTCACAGACACTTATCTCTCAAATAATACTATGCACATCTCTTATCTGTCACTTACTGGTGAATATAAATATGTTACAAGAGACAATTGTGTTACCATGAGTGACTGCTGAGATTTTCATTTATACCAAAGTCTTTTAAGGTTGTTTTTTTCTTTTTTAAAACATGTGTTTTGTTCCTGTATTGTTGTATATTAAAGACCATAGAGCATTTAGAAATCTTTGTTTTGCTTTAGAAAGAGGATGTGGTTTGAGGAAGGCTTACGAGTGTTATATATGCCTTCCTCCTCTGAGGAACAAAATGCCTTTTGATACTGTTTTTATTTTCTAAAGTCTGAATTTCTATAATACGGAGTGTGTAGCGAACCGAGCAGGGAATGTTTTTTTCACCGCTGTCTATGGGAATTTGTGCAACACACATTTTTATGTTTCTAAAGGGAAGCTAGAGACCTGGACCGACATATCTGTTCTTTTAATCTTTGATTTTAAAGCTGCCTCCTTTTTAGCTGGGTTTTAACTCCTTGGAGTGAACAACGTACAAAGCACAACAGAAGTTTATTTTGAAGTTAATTTATTCTCATCTTAATTTTAAAAATATATGCGCTCTGGACAACCTTCATCTGAAAGCTGCGGCAGTTTAGAAATAAACTGGAGTTGGTGGTTAATCTTTGTCATTCGTGGTTTAGGAAGTAACAGGCGTGTTTTTTATGTGTATGCAATAAATGGTTGAGCTGGATGGTGACAGCTGCACACTCAGAAGTTATACAGACTTCTCAAAGGAAGCACAATGTGCAGGTGTGATTGTTTTTATGCGGGACAAATGTTTATTAAATTGCTTTTTTAATGTTGTATAAATAAAGGCATTTCTTTTTATACATAAATGTCTACTGTGATTTTTTTTCTAATAAAACACCATTTCCTGTATTTAGAGAGAATGTGATGTTATTTACTGTATCTTTACAGTATAGCTCATTTTGGAGTCATTTATTATACCTGTTGTTGCATTTCTGTTCTGTTGTCACTCAAACTCTCTCACTAGGCTAGTGAACTACTGCTTCATTCTTCAAAACATCTCCGACATACTCGTTCTCTATAATCCCTGTTCTATTCTGTCCATCTCAGTCACACATACAGACACTGTGTTAGTTTAATTACCGGCTGTAGCCCGAGGTCTGTTCTGGTATTTTATCCTTTATTCTTAATCTTTTGTCCTGTCTCTGTCTCTCTCAATAGTCGGTTTGCTATTTTTGGTGGCATTAGCTTCATCTCACGGCGCGGTGAAGACATCCCACAGCGCTTATTTTAATGACTGTCTGATCACATTATCACTAGTTGTACCCAGACCCAGTCAGCTGCCATTTGTGTTTGTGGTCTGAGGGAAGTTTGTCTGCACAAATATATATTTTAACTGAATCAGACTTCACTTGATCGCTAGTTTTGTCATATTTGTTTTACACATAAAATACACATAAACATCCTGAAAATAAGTTACGTTAAGATTATCGCAAGATATTTAATCTTTTTAATAAGTTGTATGCTTAATACATTTTGCCAGTGTCTTAGGAAAAAATTAGATTTTAATTTTAAAATTAATTAAAATGACATTAGTTTTTGCTTTGAATTAAGTTTCTTTTTTTCTTTGAATTAGTTTTTGTTCCAAAGCATTTGGTTAGATTTCTCTAAAAACAGACATTTTGCGTAGTGTTGGCCCTCAGGTAAAAGTATGCTGGGTTAAGAATATTTATATATTTTGGCAGGAAAACAACAACAGCAAGAATCTTATTTTTTTCAGTCAGACAACCCCCAGACTAACACCAAGCTGTCAAATTTGAGTTTTAAGTGTTTCATTACATTCAGCTCATGTTTGCGTCCCTGACGTCTGCTTGGTTTGTCATTGTTAGAGGACACAGTGATCGCTGGCTTTTGTGTCTCTGAGAGAATCGTACACACTGATGTCATTTCCTATTTGTGACCTAATACCTCAGCTATGAGGAGTTCAGCCTTTTGTCATCAGCCGCACCCAGAGATGTTTGAGGCACGTTACCTCACGTATTATTATTCTGACCTGAGCAACAGAGATATCAGTCCTGGACAGCAGAGATATGAGCGCTGCTCTGACTGCAGAGAAACGGGCTGGAGGAAGGTATCTGTCTGCTGCTTAATTATGCATCCGGTGAGGCCACACACACCACCTTACTGCCACACACACTCTCTCATGTCTGTCCTCTAGACAATACACACTCTCATGTATGTCCTCCAGACA
>JAZGTK010011740.1:0-15381 GCA_036877625.1 Ambastaia sidthimunki | reverse complement strand
TGTAGTCAGCATTAAGGAACACATTTACCTCCACACTCCAAACACATCCACTGTGATACAGAGCAGAGTAGACCTTCCCTACATTTCGTATGTCCCTCACGTCCCACACATACACGCTGTGGTCATTATACACACACGTCAAGTGTCTGGTCACGGGATCAAAGGTTAAAGCCAATGTATCTGGGTACAGGGCTTCTGGATTTGCCCCAAACAGATGCCTAAACAGAAGAGAAGGAACACAACTACTGAATGTATATTCTGCCAGTAACTGCAACAAATTCAGGTAACAAGCTTTATTAGCATTACTCAGTGCTTAGCAGCCCTAAACTGGTGTTTAAACCAACTGATGGGCAAAAAAAATCTATTCAGTCCTACAATTTTTATTGTTCTCCAAGAACCAGATCTTCAAACCTGGAGCCCATCTATTTCCTTTTGAAGTGCCAGTTGCATTTAAATGACCAAATGTTATTGTCCAATCAGATCAAAGTTTCAGAATGAAACAGCCATTAGGTTGGATTTTGTAGAGAATGGCACAATACTCAAAGCAAGCGCCTCTGAAAGTCTCTTACCCCGGCTGTATGCCCTGAGACACATCCACTCCCAAGCAATGCGGCCGGTGCAGAGTGGTGATGTAATGCAGGTCCTTTGGGCTGAACACACGCACTGTGCCATCTGCACAACCACAGAAAACGTATGTCTCGCTCACTGACAAGCACCGTGCAGATGTAGTCTAAAACACACAAAACACACATTAGAAAGACTGTTTACACTACCATCTTTAAGATAACATTCAGTTGTGTAATTTTTCAAGAAAGAAATGTTTTATGCTCTAATATCACACAATTTAATTCAAGCAAATACAGATTAGAGAATAGTTCTAGATTATTAGAACACATATCAGCTATAAGGGCAGGTACAACAAACTGACTTAACCAACTATGTGAAGGCACTCAAACGTATAGTGTCTGTTGCATAGGGTGTTCTCACACTTGGCATGGTTGCCCTGAACCTTGAGTACACCCATAATCCAACATTTTTTCTGGATAAAATACTTAAATAGTTGCCAAAGTGAAATCTGTATAAAATACATTTGCCATACATTAGCAAATGTTTCAAAAGCAAATTTTAAATCTTGAGTTATGGGCACCATGGGTTTTAGCCAATAGTTGGTTGTAAAATCAGTAAAAAAAAAAAAAAAAAGTAGAGGGGCTTCCCTAGTAATTTCTGCTACATTCATTGAAATTTTACAAGGCAAATGTTGGTGGTGTATGACCACAAAACTCCCCCTGACAATGCTAGGGTTGTTACCAGGCCATTGCTTTGGGGTTGCTAAGGTGTATAACGTTTTGTATCACTGGCCCAAATCAAAAGAGCTCTCTTATGACGTTTAGCTGATGTCTAAATATGAGTGCTTTCTTTAATGCATAAAAAGTCTATGGGTATTAAAAAAAACACTGCTATGCATATCAAATCATAAGACTAAATGTTTTATCTTCACTTTCAATAGTTGTATTGAATCTAAGGCCACTTCTAGTTACTTGCCTTTAAGTCAACCCAGGAATCCAGCTGCCTGTTGCTGGTAAACTGGCACAGTAAACCAGTGTGTGTGATGCAGTAGGTGCTGCTGGCCATAGAGCCACGACCACAAGCCAAACCACAGAACTGACTGTTCTGATGTTCCCCTAGCAACCCTGAGCGACCAATCAGAGGCACCGTGCTGTTTACCTGGAGGAACCAACCAGCATAAACATCAAAAATAAATTTACTTTTAATGCAGCGTCCCGACCAGAAAATGCGTTAATGAAACAGAAATTCTTGGTTTAAAACCGTGCATCTGGCAAGAAAATGAAACCACAGGCAGACAAACACAGGAAACTGCACTGAGCACTTGAGCTGTTCATATCTGTACAATTAAATCAATTCTTAAGCTGTGTAGATCGTGTTGTGTCTTACCCTTTTCTCCTTTGATGCATCTAGGTACCAGAACTTAACATGCCTGTTTCCTGCAGTTACAAAGTATCTGTTGTCCTCAGAGAAAGACACAGCAAGCACTCGATTGGACACCTTATTGGATGCAATAACATTCCCCTTCTACAGAAAAACAAATCAGAACAATAAAAGTAGCAACTTTGGGCATACATAAACACTAAATGATGCAACTTTTCAATATTTTATTTGATTACAGGTTAAAACAAGCACAGTAAAATTCACATCACTTTCTTAATACAAAGCTATTCTGACATTGTTGTGCAAACTTGCATTCAAGTCTAAAGCCACTCTTTTCCATGATCCATAAAGTATGCTTCTCATAATGTCATATTGCAGATGTAAACAATTGTAAATTCATAATTGTAAATTAACTGATATCGGCATTGCTGCATAAATTGTTCATTATAAATAAGTTTAGATCAAAAGTGTAAATGATAAAATAATCTTGGTTTTGACAGCTGGCTGTTGTCTGGTACCCACCTTCCACTCCCAGACGCTGACAGTCCCATCATGCTGGTATCCCACAGATACTATATAGCTCCCATTGGGAGAAAAGGCCACACATGCCACCCCATACTTATGGCACTGGAGCTCTGCCACCTGTGTCCGCTCTGCCACGTCCCAAACTCGCACACAGGGCATGTGCCCACACTGCCCAGCAACAGGGATGAGACAGAGTGATGAATGACACATGAATGAAACGAGCAGAGAAACACATTGAGAAACTGTGAGAGAGGGCAATCATTAGGACTATGATTGGAACAGAACTGTCTACTGCACTGTGTGTTGTGTATACAGCATACTTTATGCTGTAAACATGATCCTGTAGCTCAGTTAGCAGACCACTGCACTAGTAGCACAAAGGTTGTGGGTTTGATTCCCAGGGAATACATGTAGCATTGTGATCAATTGTAATATACCTTGAATGCACTGTAAACTGTAATAAATGTGTTTATTATACAACATTTCAAACAGTTTGCACCATAATTGTTGAGTTGACTTTAATCTTTGACCTCACTGTGCAATTCAGCAAACAGCAATTTTTAATATTGTAACATTATAATATGGTAATTTTTAATACAACTTAAAATGTATTTTAATATCAATATCAATCAGATATTGACTGAAGACTGAGATTATGCATTACGTCAGGTTAAATTGTCACACTTGAAATAGGAGGTTGAGCACATTGCATTGTGGGATAGGGTACCTATTGTACCGCTGATATTGTGCATAGCATGCATACTGCAGAAACAGTACTAGTAACCCCACACTATTAAAATTAAATTAGTAAATGCCATTCAATAATTTTAAATTACACGTTTTTGCAAATATACAAAAACAAATGTACATACTGTGCACAATATACATGCTATATGCTGCAATAATATGGTAGTGAGCTATTCTAGAAATAATGTAAGAGAATGTTGAACTGGAGTGATAAGGTCAAATGAGGAAAGCAAAAAACACCAACAAATAAAGCTCTGTGCCAGGATGTAGGACAACATGTCCTCTTCACAAGCTCAAACAGTCAGTACCTCCCAGCTAATTCCAGCTGCAGAAATAAGAAAAATATATTGCATGTAGTCTACTTTTATCCATTGTGTAGCCTGACAGCTGTGGTCACTATGATCTTGTACAATTAACAGCAATGTAAAACCTCTTTTTACAGATTAATTGTAAAGATTTCTGTTTTCATGGAAAATAATAGAATAAAAGAATGATAGATAATAAAGAAATGATAGATTTTTAAAAATAAGCAATTCTAATGAAGTTTTTCACCAAAGCTGTTGCACAATGTGCATGATTATTAGTTGGTTGCCTGAAATAGAGCATTGCACTGGATTTGTGATTACTGTCGCTACAACTATTCTCTGTTGGTTTACCAAGTTGGGACAGACACTGGTCCTCATCATAGCAACCAAGGGAGCTGGAATGTGTCGAAACATCAGCACAGATGCACAAACAGCCCTGACCAAACCCTGTTACCACGTCATATTCACAATAAACATACCTTCACACACTATACCATAAACATACCTTACACAGTACACCATATTAATTACTTTTTTCTCAATAAAAACAACCTTCCCCACACAAATGCCAGAGAGTAGTATTTAACATACACGTCACTTTTTGGCCCACATAAAACATGTCAGAGCACTTACCTCACCGGTGACCAAATATTTTCCATTCTGCGAGAAAGCCAAAGCACTGAAGGCTTTCCTAGGAAACAAACACATGATTTAAATCACTACAATACACAACATTATACTATCCATCTAAACAATATCACAACATCACTTACGTAGATGCATTAAATATGTGGGTCTGTTTGTTTTTCTTTGGGTTCAGGATGACAACAACACAACTGAAACAACACAAAAGAATTAGTTCACGGAAGGAAAAAACATTTACAATAACCCCAAAATAACTCCGCAAAAAACTGTTTGTAGCAGTTGACAGAAACAATCCTACCCTGCAGGATATGCCACTAAACCAGTGTTAGGGTCGCAGGTTAAAGCACTGCTGCTGGTGGCAGTGATGCCCAAGACCTTCTCCAAAACAACCTGCAATCAGAATACATCGTGCATAATCATCATAAAGTAAAATCATCATAAAATACAACATCACAAAGAAGTTGTATTAAAATGCATGTCTAGTGACTCATAATGTATATCGATGTTTGTCTTAAAACAAACAGGAAGACTCGTCTCAACTTCTGCGTTTTTCTGGCCTGCTCTAAACTTCAGTAGAAACAAATAAGACTGTCGCGTATCGTGTTGATCGTACCCGGCTGTGAATGTCTCTTCTGCTACTCTGTCGAGTCTTTCTCTTCATGTTCGCTGACACCGAAATGCTGTTGTTATTGTTGACTTTCTTCACTCGAGAGGTCACACAACTGGAGTTTAAACCCGATCCAAAAACCATACCTCCATCCGCCATAGTGACTCTTCTTAAAACCCGCAATAAATGAATCAAAACCGTCCAGTTATAAATACTTGTACATGCTGGGCAAAAATATTAGTTTGCACTTTTATAAGACTGATAAATGCTGTGCATTGGTCAACAATATGCGAAAATATGGCTGTCTCCGACTGACCTTATATTATTAACTAGAGCTTTAAATTTATCATGCACTATTAAATAAAATCAGCTTTTTAGCTGAAAACGAAACTCCGTTAACGCAACGCTTACAGCTGTTAGCAATGAAGTTTATGTAATGTGATCCGCTATTAGAACTTTCAAACATACACCATCCTCTGTGATTGGATGAATCTCACAGGAAAGGCGGGATCATTTCTGTAGTTCACCACCCATTGGTCTCTTAAAAGCACGTCATATACAGGCCAACCCACTGAGCCCAGGAACTTGTTATCGCTGCAAGTTATGGTCATAAATTGACCATTGTATGTAGTTGTGTACTTTGTATTAAAGAACACTTTATGTAATGGTCATGTCTCTTCTTTAGAGAAATGCAAAAGTGTTGCATTTGCGGAAAATGAGTTTTGAACGTTTCTTGTATATTGTAAGAACAAAAGGCTTTATGACGCTTGTATATTTATGTCGGATACGCCATGTCAGGTTTGAAGTCATAGCAAGGGTTGTACACACGGCGATAGCTGTTTTTTCTTTTTTGTTCATAACCGTGACATGACCACTAACCGGCATTTTCTGCAACATCGGACCATCTCAAATTATAATTATTATTATAAACTTGCATTTGCGAATGAAGATAAGGAGACAGTTTTGAACACAGATGTTTCATGTACCTGCTAAAAAATGTTCATTTTTAACCAAAAGAGGTTTCATATTGCAGCTTTTTAATTAAACATTTATAATTTCATTTAAGTTACAATCTATAACGTTTTGGTTAAAAATGTACAAAAAATCAGTTTTACCCCGTCTGCTATATTGCATGTCTGTTTACTGTAGTAGATGGTACAGTGTTTGTTGCTTGCTCGTACAGCAGTTGTTTATAATTAGTTTTATTATAGGAATTCACCATGAATGAAAAATGGCCCATCAATTAAATTACTTGCCCTCAAGGCATCCTAGGGGTATATGACTTTTTTTTCAGCTGAACACAATATATTTATATTAAATAATATCCTGGCTCTTCTCAGCTTTATAATTGCATTGAATAGTGCCCGGGATTTTGAATCTGCATCCATCCATCCATCATTATGCATGTGTTAGGTATTCCTGGAAGAGACTGGTTTTTAGTAGTTTTTTTGAATGCAGTGGGGGATGCGGCAGGCCGAATAGAGTTAGGAAGAAGATTTCACCAGCGAGGGATATTGAATGTGAAGCTGCGAATAGGAGGTTGTGTGCCCTTAGAGGATGGTATGGCAAGTCTATGTTCATTTGCTGAGCATAGGGATCTAGAGGGAGTGTATATGTGAATGAGGTTGTGCATGTAAGATGGTGCAGAGCCAGAAGTGGTTTTATAAGCCAGGAGTAGAGACTTGAATTTGATGCGTGCGGCAACTGGTAGCCAATGAAGCGAAATGAGCAGGGGTGTGACGTGCTCTTTTTGGTTCTTTGAAGACCAGGCGAGCTGCTGCGTTCTGGATCATTTATAAAGGTTTAGTGCCTATGCTGAAAGGCCAGCCAACAGAGTATTGCAGTAGCCCATCCTAGTGATGACAAGGGCCTGGACAAGGAGCTGTGTTGTATGTTCGGTGAGGTATGGTCTAATTTTTCTAATATTGTACAGGGCAAACCTGCATGAGCATGTTGTTCTGGTAATGTGATCTGAGAATGTTAGTTGGTTGTCAAAAACTACACCAAGGTTTCTGGCTGTCCTTGTTGGTGATAGAGTTGTGTAACCAAGCTGGACTGTGAAGTTTTGTAATGCAGAAGGGTGACATGGAAATACAAGAAGTTCAGTCTTGACTAGTTTGAGTTAAAGGTGATGTTTGGTCATCCAAGCCGAGATATCTTCCAGACAGGTTGATATACGTGCCGCTATCGTGAGATCATCAGGATGGAAGGAGAAAAAGATCTGGGTGTCGTCAGCATAACAGCAATATTGGAAGCCATGGGATTGAATGATAGGACCCAGTGAAGTTGTGTAAATGGAAAACAGCAGTGGTCCAAGGACTGATCCTTGAGGGACCCTACACCAAGAGGTACCCTACACCTTGAGGGACCCTACACAAATACACCTACACCAAGACCACCCATATGGCAGGCAAGATCAGATACCCAGTAGCCAGTGTTATTGTCGTCTCTATCATTTTTTGTCAGTCAGGTGAATCAAAGCCTCCTTTACTGGATAATTAATCCAGTTGTTTATCTTGGGCCACAGCTGCTCAGTTCTTGTGGTTCTATTGAGATAACAATACGAAGGCAAAAACAGGTCAACAAATTACACAAGTACACAGACCCCTTTATTTTAAAATTTGAAAAATTATAGTTTCAATAGAAAAGAATATCAAGTATCCATACTGTTGATGTTAATTAAATTCAGTTTTATTTATATAGCGCTTTTTAAAATGCTACATTGCTTCAAAGCAGCTTTACACAAAATATAAGATAAATTAAGACATTAATAAACAAATTGAAAAAATAAAATGCATAAAAAATTCTACACAGTATATAGTATTAAAATACATACAATACATACAGAACAAAATACATACAAGTAATATATGTTAGAATGAATGATTACAGAATCCTAAGTTAAGTATATGTCAGCAGTTTCCCAGTAAGCAAGCCAACAGGGCGACAGTGGCAAGGAACCAAAAGTCCAGTGATATGGATGGGGAAAAAACCTTGGGAGAAACCAGGCCTAGCTGGAAGGGTCAGTTCTCCTCTGGCACCTCTGGAAAAAAAAGAAAACGTTTTCTAGTACATTAATAACCAAACAACAATGGCACACATTGACTTTCATTATATGGGCAAAAAAAACATTTTAAAACACTTCTTGAAAAATTATTATATTATTTTGGGTTCCACAGAAAAAGAAGATAAAAGAAGAAAAAAGTCATTTAGGTTTTATGGCATGAGGCATGGGTGAGTAAGTAATCATTTCATTTTTGGGAAATAAAAACAATGAGAACTATTGCTTTAAACTATTATCATTATCATCAAACCATCACTATCACCATCTCTTTAAACAACATAATATGTCTTTGATCATTGTAAGAGTGCAGAAAACACAACTGAAATTCACACACAATGATGGAAATATAACACAGATTGTTTTTAGATATTTCAGAGATTGCTCTTACTGTAAACTTCCCTAGGGTGTCATTTCAGAATGGCAGGGTTATAATGCAAGTGCTCTGGTTAAATAGGCTATAGGTCAAACTGGGAAACCTTAGCCTGATTTAGCCAATAATTAAGGGGCAGTTGTGGTCTACTGGTTAAGGAGTCGGGTTTGTAATCAGTAGGTTGCTGGTTCGCAGGTAGCAACTGAAGTGTCCTTGAGCAAGGCACCTGACCCCTGATTGCTCCCTGGGTGATAGTAGAGTATTCATATTTGTATTATGTGTATTAAGTTTTTGTGTATGAATGTTTAAAAAACTGTGAAAGTTATTATTATGAATTTAAATAAAGCAAGATGTACAGTCTATAATAGTAATAAATTTAGTAGTAACAAATAATTAATAAGTAAGTAATAAGTAATAAAAAAGTAATACATTTCCTGAATTCTGAGAGTTCAGAAACTGTAATGAAGTAAACCACTGTGACAGAGAGTGAATAAGAACAAAAAAAAATGAAAACAATAAAAAAATCATTGTCCCATCATCCTGGGAATCCAGGATGGCCAGTCAGTAGTGAAGGCAGTCCAGGTGTAAACAAAATGGAGTTACCTCCCACAATGAGTATGAATGACCTTTTCTTATGGTAAGTATTTAGTAAATCATGAATGCAGGTGATATATTTTATTATTTCTTTTTGCAGTGATGTCATCGTTCATTCTCTGTGACATCTGTGAGGATCACAAGCTGACAGCCCTAAAGTCCTGCCTGGTGTGTCAGAGCTTTTATTGTGAAACTCATCTGGAGCCTCATCTGAGAGTGGCAGGTTTACAGAAACAGATTGATCCTGTGGAAATTCTGCAGGATTACATTTGTCAAAAACATGAGAGACCTCTGGAGCTGTTCTGTAGAGATGATCAGACATGTGTATGTCTGTTTTGCACTGAAGGGGAACACAAGAGCCACAACACTGTTTCTTTAGAAGAGGTGAGAGAAAATAAGTGTCAAAACATAAAAAGTTTTTTAAAACGTTTTTTAAAACATAAAATGACTTTATGTCAAAACATAAAGTCATTAAATAGGTTAATAGGGTATTTTGTAGGTTAACAAGTTAAACATTAAAAATATTTGCAAGTTTAATGCAATTTTAAGTTATTAACAACATTAAGGTCATTCCATGTCAACTCAACCAGAGGTCCCCGGCTTAAATTTTAGATTTTTTAAAATATGAGACAGCAGCTAAATCAATCAAGAACAATATTAGTGAATAATGACTTGGGAAAGAACACTTGGAAAAAAGTTATATAAGCAAGTTTACAGAGCATGTTTACTTCAGGACAATAGATTTAATAACTGTGTCTATAAACTGCTAATTTTCAAAAGAAATTTGTTATAATAAAATGTATGTGGATATTTTATTACAATACAAGTTTGACTCCCTAACCATTAGGCCATGACTGCCCCCCAGTAATAAGTGAAAGTGATATTTGTCAAGGTATGTCTTTTGTCAACTTTCTAACCATTAGGCCACTATATTATGTTAATGTAAAGATATGTCACATAAAAATTACATGCAGAGTAATAAAAGGGAATTGGAACAATGTATTTCTAAAAGTTTTACAACAATGGAATTAGACTACTTTTTGCTAAAAAGCACATACAGTTAAAAAGTTGTGTTGGTGTCAGACAAGAGTACTACTTACTCACCCTCATGCAGCAGCACGTCAAAAACGTCAAATCTCATTGGTTCTATGCATGTCTTGTCACTAGCTGTTACATGCATGTTTCATCACAGACACATATAAATTCAATAAGATTCAACATTATCAATGTACTGCCATATTTGAATTTATAAGGCTGGTCTTTTGGCTTACATGGATACATAAGATGGTGATAGAAAAGCAAAAGTTACAGATTGCAGCTTTGAGTGCATATTATCAAAGGTCTCAAGTTTAAATGTTCATGTAAATGTCAGCAATGAGCTTTTAAATTTCTGGGGTTTTATAAAATACATAGACACTTTCTATTCTCATCACATTCAGCATCCAGCTGTTCTCCTAAATACTCTGTCTTCTGAAACAGCTTTATAAGTCACATGTAGCCACTAGGAGGCACACATTTACAACAGAAACCAGTCATGGCTAACAAAACACTGTATAAAAACTGTAAAGCACTTTTGAATGAACATGTAATTGCATATAGGCAAGTTTTAAGTTGTTTTAGTTTATAGTTGTTTTAGTTGTGTTCAAGGTTTTGCAATGTTCCTGTCAGTTAAATGTCATGCAAGATAAAATAGATATGTGCATCTGTGTGTTCATATAAAATACAATTTATTGTATTCCTGCAAGCAGTTGAGATACATTTTAAGTTCATTATTTTGTTCCAGTAAACATTTTGAGGGAACTACTTAAATTAGCTTGATTAGGTTGTGAATAATATAGTAAGGTAATAATGTCTATAATACTGTATAAATATTTTGACTGTGGTGAGCAAGTTAATTTTCAGAAATTTTCCAAAAGGGGATGTGGCTTAACTATGTGCCCAATCTCTGGATACTAACTACCATAACAAACCAAGAGCAGCTCTCATTGCCGTTCAAGTACTGTCACAGAAGACAATGAAAAATTCAACAAGGTCATCAGAATACGAATGGGAATATGAGTATTATTATGATTATATGGATCCAGTCTTAGTAAATGCGAGTACTCTGACCTACAACAGATGTGAGCTAAACTGACATTCTCATAAGACCTTTCATTCAGTATTGTAGACTCAAGTTTTATCACTGTTTTGTTGATGTGACATCTAACTCCATTTAAAAATGTATTTTAGATTCAATTGTTCTCATTTTCTGGATCCTTCTAGCAGCATTTATTGGATTTTTCTTTTTGATTTTGTCACGTATCTCCCACTCTGGGCAGTTGTCAAGGTAAGTGTAATATTTTATTAATTTTGCTTCATAATTAATCTATAAGCATTGGCCCCAAAATGTATTTGGACACTTAATTAATGTCTTTGTAGTATTTTAAAAACAATCTAAGCTAGTGGCGTTTGTTTTAAAAATATAGCATGAATTTACATTCACAACAACTCACTTGTTATGTTGTTATGTTTTTTAACATTTTGTTTTCAAACATTAAAAAAACTTGATTGTGTGCAATTTTAATATTTTAAATAGCTATTAATTTTGATTTTTGTGTGTGTGTGTGTGTGTGTGTGTGTGTGTAGGGGCCCTGCTGTCACAAAAACTGACTCACCACTAATGAAACACTCTGGATCTCCCAAGAAAAGATACAAATAGATCTACTTGATTGATGTCAATGAAAAAATGACTAGTTGATGATCTGAACAATAATGAAAGTTACAAACGCCATACAATTATAAAGAACATTTAAAAACTATATTTAGAAATATCTAAATATATTCAGTAATGTGCCCATTATATATTGTATTGCATTTTTATTTGTTTCTTTTTATTTAAAGTTGGACAAAGGCAGGATCCTGCAGCACAAAAAAGAACATTTACTTTTTCTTTTAGCAGCACAGTCTGAAATATACCTGGAATATCATTAAAAAAAACACAAACACTATCAGCACATCTTAAATAGCATTAAACGTACACAGTCAAAACATTATCAAATATTATCACATATCATATTTATTTTGTAAAACAATTTCAAAGTACAAGGACCAAAAAGTTTGTATCTTTTACTCTTGGGTGCTACATTATACCTATGCTGGCAAAGTGAATTAAGAGATGTTGACAGAAAACTATGCAGAGGCGAAATACTGTCATTGAGAATGTTAGTAAATATGTATGTTGCCCTCTTTACGTCTCTCACTCAGTGTAAAGAAGACTATTATCTGACGCAACAGCACTGTTTTAAACCCTCTGTAACTCATCAGAGAGACCCTTATGCTGTCAACCCCATACTGGACTAGCATACTCAAGAACTGGACGTATAAAAGTCAAATATACTTGCATTAAAACAACATGAAGTCTCACTGTCCTAGCAACTTTAGATAGAAAAGATCCTTGGACGTACCTTTGAAAACATACTTTATATGAGCATAACACACTAGATTAGATGATATTTGAACTCCAAGCAAAATAAAAGTGGAGACTGATGTGTCTGGAAATTACAGAAGGAGGAGAGGGAATGTTGTCATGTCTTCTGGCACTAATTACCAAACACATAGTCCAGCTCCATTCAAAGGCAGTGAAAATTCTTGTCGCCATTCTGCCACTGAAACTAATCCCTTCTGTGTTAGGCCAAGAAATGATTAAAAGCATAAGATGATTGTTAGATCATCAGCATACTTTACAGTAATTACAGGAGACAGACATGAGTCCAAGTTATTTATACAAAAAAAAAACCTAAACGTAGAGCAGATAAAATTTCCCCCCTGAGGAACACCAGTTGAAATTTAATAGAAATTCAAAGACAAAGTTATACTTTTACCTATCTTTGGTGTCCTCCTGTTTGTTCATGTAAAAATGAGTGTGCTTTGCTAAGGGACATTTTTCTTGCCCTTTCTCTTAACCAGAGCCTGAGTTAACACATGAAATGTTTAGTTAGGTATGAGTGTGCCAAAACATGATATATATGTGTAACATTCATTTTGTGTCTGTGAGGCCAAGGACTGCCTATTTATCTGCCTTCACTACTGCTGAATGGATTGGATGTGATAATTTGATGATCAATGATGATTGGAAGAGAAAGAAATTTGCTTGAGGTTCTTGGATGCATGTCGGCAATACTCGCTTCTGCTTTACTCTCTTTATTACCCAAATTACTAAAACCACAGGGTGTGGATCAGCTTAATGACAGAACCTAATAACCTGTTGTCAATATACCTAAGCGACACAAATAAGAAATCATTTTTAATTATTCTTATTTTAATTATTAAGGGCATGTAAACACATGACCCCAGCTGTATAAATATTTGGCCAATAAAATGTCATCTAGAATAAGAACATCCCCTAGCAACAATAAGTAGCAAATTATGGTCTTACTATCCATAAAACACTATCACAAAAGGCTTTCAGCAAAGGTAATTATGCTTATTTTGGGATGGAAGCAGTTGTCATAACATACCTTGTCTATCATTTCTAAAATCTCAATTTAACAAAAACTGAGAGGACAGATCACAGAGTGGACTGCTCCCAAAACCCAGCAGAGTTTAATAGATATTTTGTTTCAGCATGCTCAAAAAGTCACTCACGCTCCATTCTGTGCTGGAGAGAGACACAAACCAAGAACTCTGATGGGCTGAATGAACAGCTTCATAATCATGTCATTATTCTTACCAAAATGACCAATAAGAGAGTTATTTAATTTCATGTTACATCATGTTATTAAAACAAAGCTGTAGAAAGATTTAAAGAAGTCAGGAACTCAGAAGTCAGGTTCATTCTTGACTGTCGAGCAAGCACAACAGCTGGATACATTCAAGAGTGAAGTTTGAATACAGCTCTATGTAATATCTCTATGTAGCTCAAAAATTGGAATATAAATATACATTTAAATATAACACTGAACAATAAAAAGTTTGTGTAAACCCCTGGTATAAAAGGTCCACAAGAATGTGTTTTTATTAAAATGTGTTATTTTTGCCTGTTTGATTGCGCTAAATGTTTGTGTTTGATGTAAAAAAAAGGCCCTAATATCTCTCTCCCGACCTGTCGCTTCTCTCTGAAATTGGCCTCCTCTAGATGCTGGGAGAAGGAGCCCAGCACTTGGTACACTGCAGCCATCACTTTGGAATCATAGTTGCTCAGGGCTGCCACTGTAACACTCAAAGCATGACTGGAAACAACTTCTACACCTACAACGAAATCAGCCCTTTTGTTCATTTTTAACCAAAAAAAGGGATGTATTGTAGCTTTAATGTAACTAAACAATGTAAGTAAACAATTTTATTTATATAAATATATAATGTAATACATTTAATAATAATTCTATTTTTGATTTTATGAGAATGAAAACAGTGTGTAGAATAATGGTAAAATAGTTGAAAAAAAAAAACACCTATTGCAGGGCACCCCAAAAACATAATTTTTCAAACCCAAAAGTTTTTTCAAACCCATGTTAAAAAAAAAATTGCTAATGTGTCCAGAATAAGCATTCAAGAAAGATGCTAAACTGATGACATCACTGGTGTCAGAGATCAAGGGCCTAGCAACAAACCTTATCTGGCTGAAGGTCTTTACCTTTAGACAAATTAAGTCTGTCACCATCATCCAGTGTGGAGAGCATTGTGGGCAAGAGCAGAGAGTGGCTGATGGCCATCAGATAAATGATAGTCCAGAGCAACAGCTCTTTAGGGGTTTCTGGTGTCCCATACATTATCTCTAACAGTGTGTTTAGGGTCCCCAAAAACCAGGGACAACGTATTGTTTCCTGAAGATGGAATTTAACAGGCTTGTGTCAACTGACTAGCAGCTAGAAAAGCATGCTATTTCACAACGATATTTTAAAGATATTTCAATGACACTAGTAAGACCATGAATTTATTTATCATTCTCAAAACTTTCCAGAGCTTTACTCTGTCTGCAAAGGAAGGCAAATGCAAATATAAACCAAAGTAAACAAGCAAAGTGTAGGATTGAAATGGTAGCATAGATAAATATTGTTTTCAAATGTTTTAAATACTTTAATAATACAGAATAAACCAAACATGACCTTTATTAGCATGGGAGCTTCAAGTATCCAGGTTTAATGCACATACATATTGCAGTGTCAGAATACAAAGGCCTCCAAATACCTAAATTTAAACACTGGAAGCCAATAATGTAATTCTTTAGAATTAGTGGCTTTTTTACACTCATATGTAACATCTCACTGTCATGAGGTATTAATCAGTTTCACATGAACACACTGTCCAGTATAAATGTCTAATTTTTTTCATCCACTCGGTGTCTCAGTTTCGGTAATGTCTTTTACATTCATTACATCATTCGCAGAGATGAATCATCCGTTTCTGCTGCTAGAGACAGCAGGATAGCTTTTGGACTATTTTCAAATAGAGCAGCTCTGTTCTGTGTCTGGCCCTTCTTGACCCAGTGCCCATATATCTTGAAAGCACAAGCATCAATGAGCTTGCGAACAGGTTTAAGTGCATAGGGGTCGCTCTTGATCACTTCCTTGGTAACAGGCTTGGCCCGTCGATAATTGCA
>JAZGTK010011739.1:0-15381 GCA_036877625.1 Ambastaia sidthimunki | reverse complement strand
AGAATCAAAAAATGTTTGAATAATGTTATTGTAACCAATCAATAATGTTAATTAATGTCTAAAAAACTGGACTAAGGTTTTCGTTACTAATGAAAATGTTCAAGGAGCATTCTTACAACCTGTTACATATCTGTAGCTTTACAGTACCTAGCCCACTAAAAGCTTTATGCAATGGCATAAACAGTTTATACATTTTGTGCAGCACAATTCCAGTGTTTACATTTAAAAAATCAGCATTTGTTGTGAAGTCTTTTGCTGCAGTGCTATAGCAGTGAGCTGATCTTAGCTAGTGTTTTCATCTCCAACAGCCCATTAAAGCCCTGTGAACCATAATACCAGTCACACAATAAGGTTAGAAAGTTGAGTTTTCAAAAAAAATTGCAATCTTCATCTTTCTCAGCTCAGTTCTGCTCTGGTTACACTTTGTACCAGTACAGTGAACGCACTGTTATAGCCTTCAAAAACCAGCCTTAGAACATATTGTTACTCTGCCATTCAGTCTGACGAGGGACGGCTCTCTGCTGAGTTACTGGATTTAGTCCCCAAGACCTTTGAAAGTCCTGTTTCTTAACTTATGCATTTGTTTTTCTGCCATGTGCTGGTGTTCTTTTTAGGACAATAGACAAATGCATCTCTACACCTTTCTGGTAGAATGAAGGGGTGAGGTTGACTGTTTCTAGTCTAAATTTCTGACCTGATTGCTGCTGAAAAACGGCAGATGGAGTTGCCAGCAATTGTGAATGGCAGATGTTTCGGTCAGTAGAGATCAACAATCCATCCATCCATATTCAAAGACACTACAGAGACTAATGTCCTCATCAGTGTTGTTTTTCCATGCTGATTTGCTGTAATGACTACTCAGGGCACCACAAGGAATACATCAAGGGGAGGTGGCGCTTTATAGCTTTATCCAGAAGCAATGGCAAGCGACAAGCTCGGATTGTGAATCTATTATTACTACCTTAGGTAGTGCAAGCTGTCGCTGTTGTGAGGCAATGCTACAGGGATCTACAGAGGTTTAGACAAGCCCAAGCAAGTATGGAATTTATGAAATAAACATTAAAGAGGGAGAACATAGTGTAAATAATGTACGCTTGCATTTTTAAGTTATGCTTTTGATGTGAACAATTAGAGCTTCACCTGCTAATCTGATTAACAACACAGATCCCCTGGGCACTTTCAAGATCCAAAAGTGCACAGATGTTTGTTAGTGAGTGGGCTTGTGTAAAAGGGAACAGCTTTGTTTTAAAGAGACACACCAAAAAATTATGTATTATGACTTTATGTTCAACATAGATCAGTAGTTCTCAACCTTTTTGTCTTGAACACCCCTTCATTATCCACAACAATATTTAAAAGCCTATACATTTTTATCAGTACTTGTATTCCCTGGGATCGAACCCACAACCTTTGCGCTGCTAACGCAATGCTCTACCAGTTGAGCTACAGGAACAGAATACTATCACTTTAAATGAAAGTTTAGATTTTTACTTAATATTTAAAGATTTCTGTGGTTGTGTTTAGGGCTGGTGAGGTATACTGTACCGGGTGGAGACTGCAGAGGCCAGACGTATACTGCGGCCCCGAACAGATCTTCCTCTGCTTGGGTCATCTGAGCCATTTAAGTAGGACAGCTCACGAAGCTGCTCCTGTCTGATCTCATCATTGTAATCCTGTGAAAGGTTAAAACAGCAAGTCTCACATCAAAAAATACATTTATATCCCAATTACAGACCCACTCCTAGACATCTACATTTATTTACTTGACAGGCACTTTTATCTAAACCAACAGAGCACTGAAGCTATACATTTTTGTCACTGGTTTTGAACCCGTGACCTTGCTGATATTAGGGCCATGCGCTATCAGCTGAGCTACAGGAACTAGCCAACCTGAAGGTGTTGTGTATGCATCTTATATGAATGCTTCTCTTCAATCACTGCCAAAAATAAATTATCCAGTTGGATACACATCTTGCAGACACCAGCATCAAAGCAACTGGGCTATAAATGCATTGCCAGAGCACCAGAATGTTGGCAGGGAGAATTAAATTGGTTGCCAGAAAGTTTTGCTGACTTTAAAACAAGAAAAAAAAAATCAAGGATAAAAAAATGAAACCTGTTTTAGTTGGTTCCTCAGAACTGGAGGAGAAAGTGCGTTTTTTCATGCATATTGACAAAAAGCATCCACATAATGCGTCCTCCAACACACTGTGTGTGATGCACACACATCTCTCTTTTGGAGCAAGAGGAATGATACAGACAGGAGAAAAATAGAGCGCTGTGGCTTATTAACTTTGTTTGACATCAGCGATCAGTGCATTGTGGTGAAAGAATAATTCCACTTTCTGCATTTAAAAAGTCCCTCTCTCCTTTGATTGAACATGACAGGGCCCTGAATCACAAGGCCGATTACAGAGTGGATAGCGCTTATTTTATTATCATGTCACTGCCACAGGCAGATAAACGGAGCCTCATTTCAACCAGCCACTTATTTCCCTTCCTGTTTGGCACAGCAACTGGGTAACAGGCAAATATCAGACATGGCAGTTAATGGTGAGTGTCTTTTTTATACAGATATAGTCCAAAATCAATAAAGACTGCATTGCTGGTATTTAGAGCTGCTTCTATGGATGCCCAGTGAACTTTCATTTTATTTACTTCCAATTTCTAAAGAAATATCTTTAATAAAGCCTTTATATCTGCATGAAGGCATTTACCTGTTTATGGTAAAGTATACAGTGCAGGCAATTTTATATGATGGAAAACAGTCAAAAGGTTTGCCAGTTATTCTTTATGATCTCAAAGATAATTTATTAAAAAAAAAGCAATTAAATTTTTTTTTAATTGCTAATTGTTAACACTCTTAAGACATTGACTAATGAATGACACATGCTAATAGGGGATGAATAATTATATAACAATATTAATGAGGACACATTGGGTGATTCTGAGCAACCACTGAAATCTCCAAATACCTCCAAATAAATAAGACTCAGTGTTGGGAATATTGATAGGAAGAGCTTCTACACTGGACTGATTGGTGTGTCCGGAAAACTGAAACAGGAAGAACCTGGAGTCAGTTCAAGGTGAGAATGGGCAGCTAGTGAGAAGGAGTGAGAATTTTAAATAAAACCTGAAGTGAGTGAAAAGTTAAAATCTCGCAGACCAACTGCATTGGTTTCCACTTTCATTGAACACATTGCCAAAACCAAGATAATTACATGTAAGCACTAACTAGGTAGCTCTAGATACCCCCTGGATATCTGAGATGTAGCCTCAGTTCTAGTGAGGTTATGCTTGTTGGCAGGGCAGCTTGTGTTGTGTACCTGCACAATCTGATTAAGTTACCTAAACCTAACCTGCACTCTTTCCCTTTTTTTGAGAAATGGTGGCAACAAATAGAGAGACAGAAATGTATTTTATACTGATCAGATATAATAAGCATCCTGATGGATTCATTATACGGCGTCTCATGGTGAAGCTAATTATGTTTTGAATCAGATTAAAATTCCAATAGTAATGCATTGATTCAGGATGTAAACAGTATTAGAAACAACAATTCAGACTGTTTCCAGACAGACAATATAAGATTTGGAGTCAACATACCCTGCTGTTGGATGTTGTTAGTGCTCAGTACAGCTTAGTCAAAACGAAATGTTTTCAATGGATTAAAAAGTTCAATGAATTAAAACATATGACTAGTTTACAGATTTAAGACTGAAAGCTAAAGGTCATCAATATTAAATGTTAAAGACACAAAGCTCTTTTTTTAAATCAAAACAAACGAAAGGAGACAAAGATAAACTGTGACCAAGGCATCAGATTTTTACAGTCTAAATATGTAAGTATGAGTCTCAGCAGTCTCTCTTTATTAATGGTATATGAATAAGACTTCCTCTAAAATCTAGTCAGCTGCCTTCCTAATGAGACTACAGTGAATAAGCTTTACTGTGGCTGCAAAGAAAACCCACTTACACCTGCTAAAGATGCTGTGTTTTGCATGAATCACTGCCTTCCTGGTGCCTATGGCAATGTGTAATGTTGCATAATCGTATCCACATAATGGCCATTCCGCAGGCCTCATCAACAAAGGTTTATCAGTAGTTCAGGCTGCAGACCCTGTTTGTTGTTGGTTTTAGAAGGCTAATGTTGAATTACACAAACACATTCTATTGTGTGTATTGTCTACAGATTAACTGAAAGTATTTGTAACATAATGTTTCTGTAAAACAAAGGCTGTACCTTTCTTCAATCCAGCCTAGAATCAAGAGCAGCAAAACTCCTCATCTGTTTGGTTTGCTCATGCAGTGAGCATTAAAATAAAACATGGAGGATGTGACCGGATCAGTACTGCAGATGCTGCAAAGATGTGACCCAAGAGGCTAAGAGCTGTGTTGTGGAGCCCAGGGCAGGAGAGGTGAAAGCGGGATGGGGCCAAAGAGCCAAAATCTCTCTTTGAACACTTCCTGCCTTGGGCCGACACCTCCCACAGCTACATTAATATTTACAGTCTAGACAGTAGAAATATTCAGTTCACACATTCATAATTTGTCAGAGCTCCATAACTCACTGTTTCTTTTCACTATGATTTTGACAGTTTTTTTTTTTGCTGTTTGCCATGAAGTTCAACCATGCTAATAAAGAGAATTCATAACCTAGGGACAAATTCATGTGGATTTAAAACAGATGCCATCATTCTTTTAGCATTCATATCAAACACCCAGTTTAACTGGGCCGATTCCCAATGTATATTTTTAATTATATGCATAACTCTATAATCTCTTTTCCATTGCAGTAAACATAAAGACATTTATGCATGCAGAAGGGCAGAGGACTTCAGTATTGGTTAGTGCTGTACTCATCACATCTTTCCCTCCAGCACACTATCCCTCTCGAGGAATCCAAGTATATGAACTTACTGGAACAAGGAATTTCTTAATCTCCTCCAGGGCATGGCTCATGCGGGAATAAGCCTCTCCAGGTGGTGCAAAGACCTCAATTAAAACATGAAGATCGTTGCTCAAATGGGCATATTTCGCCTCTCCGCTTTTCCTCAGCTCTTCCTCCTGGACATTAAAAGATAATAAAGTTAGGAATTTTGTCTGAGCACTAATTTACTGTTAATAAATCCATGTTATGGTGCATTTCCAACTGAGACTTAATTTCAACCTGTAGGTATTAAAAAAGATGTGCTTTTTAAGTTGATGCTCTTATGATATATTTTGACAAAAGTAATTTTTTCTTCACATTAAAGGCATGTGAAAATTGTGAACAATGGTATCCACCTACACCTTTGCTCTGTAACACTTATAATAAGCGTGCAGATACCATGAATCATTGCACTTGCCTGAAGGCCTTTTGTCAGAAATAAATTGACATTATCACCTTTCTGATTAAATCTTGCCTTCAGAAGAGCAGAAAAGAAGATGTTTCACAAAGGTATTTAGTTTCTCAATTCTCTCTGATTGCTGAAGGTGTTCTGTAGCACTTTAGAAAACTTGAAACTTCTGAAGGCTTGTAATTACGGCGGCCAACATTACCGTCTTATGTTGATTACTGTTCGGCTGTGGCTTCTACTTAAAAACAGGACAGCTTTGATGTAGGGGCCATTCAACGATGCCTGATCACTGATGTGGGCCCTTGTAGCCCCTTCAGCTTTAATAAACACTTACTGATGCCATGCCTCTATCGTGTCAAAGTGACCCAGCTACTTTACCCATCATCCTTTGTGCGGACAAAAGGTCAGGAGACACTTACGATTTCACAACATTTCTGAGAGGCATAATCATATTTTGGTTCTACCGCTGACAAATTGTGCAGATGATTCAGGCTGTAATTTTGTGGGCAGACACCAATACATGCATGTAGGTTGGTATGTGTCTGCAAGTGTCTACGCGTTGATGTAAAAATGAATGGATAAAAAAAGACAGCAGGAGACACCAAAAATGCTGGCAGATGACATTTGTTCTGTTTCAAGTCTGAAAGCTTTAACTTTACTTTCATGTCAATCCGTGAAGAAAATGTTGCATTGTTTCAAAAGACAGGTCTATCTCCCAGGATGCATTTCAAAAGGCACTCAAGTAAGTATGTCTAAGAACAACACAATCCTCTTCAAATATGACAAAATAAAGGGTTCCTCACATTTATTCTCAGTAAAAAAAAAGTAAATCTGACACATATACCTGACAGTTAACAAGTATCATTGCGGAGTTAAAGAGCTCAATAAAAAAAAAAAAAACACACAAAGGCATTGAGTAATAAAATCAATTTAAAATTTTTAATTAAAATTTTCTTTTTGTAGTATTACTGCTATAACATTAGTGTCTGTCCCTGTATACTTCTGTCTGTTGGTCTGAACACTGGTGAATATAATGTTCTGAAATATTATTTTTTACTATTTTTTAGCTCTCTCAAAGACAAGCGATTCATTTACCTCCTCGGACAAAGATTCAAAACATAATGTTCCTTGGTTTGCTAATGTTTTGATGCAAAGTCATTTAAAGATTAAAGACTTCAATACGACATTCAGGTACTGCACAGACATAAATCTACTGCCATAAACATGCACAACAGACTCTTAATTTAATATGTATAACAAGCCTGTTCCAGTTCAAGGTGACTATAATGGAATATGTTTGCATTAATGATTGCCTTGGGGATTTAAAACAACCCAACCAACTCTTGTTTGAGTTTTGCCATAAATTTAAATGGATTTTTGATGACACCACAATTCATTTTGCAGGATTTAAAAATATGAAAAATTTTGAAGTGTGCTTATAAAACTTACAAATAACTGATAGCTTTTATGTCATTTGAAATCATAGAATGCATACTAAACACATTTACATAATTCTGCTGATTCTCAGTTATGCTAGTTAAGCCAGAAGCATTTTTGTTTCATACTCCTGGTTTTATTCAGTAGCGCTACATTCAATAAACTCAATATGGCCTTTTATGAGAAATGAGCAGCAAACCGAGAAATATTACATTTAGACTGATTTTCTGTCTAGGTAAATAAGCGTGTCTCTTAGGGCAGCTGTTTGGCTGAATCACAAAACAGCATTTGTAATCATTACATTCACCAGCATTTAAAACATGTTTAAAACAGATTAGGGCTTTCACAGATACACTCACCAGCATTCAGTCTGAAACATGCTTAAAACAGATCAGTGCCTTCACAGACTGTAGACAGACACACATGCAACAACAGCAGTGTTTGAAAATTCTGGGGAAAAATGTTTGGCACCCTGAGCAAAACAAAACAAAACAAAACAAAACAAAACAAAACAAAACAAAACAAAAAACAGCATATATCTGCTTGTTAGGTAAATCTGCTTGTTAAAGCTGCTGAGGCAACCATGTTTACTTGAGTGTCTAAATCAGCATAAAGAGTCTTTTTCAGACAAATGACACAATTTGGTTTGAGTCAATGTTTAGTCATGTACCCACTCACAGCACAAAATATTGACAAAGAAATCAGTAAACTGCTTCTTTATGCAGATGTAGCTCTGTTATTCAGCTAGACCTATTATGTGCTTCTTTAGAGTGTGGTACCTTTTTCTGATATTGTTTGTCTGTTCAGGAATGTGTACAATGGCAGCACAGCTAAAAATAGTTTAATCCCTCCTCTATGTAGTGGCATATATTGCAGGTAATGATCTTCAGACCCAGCATCATCTCACACTTTGCTCTGTCAGCTGCCGCTGTCGCTGTATTAGACTCTAGAAATTATAGGCTTATGGGGGATAAACCTTTGGTGGGGGGAATAAATTACTGTTTTGAAATAAATGCAGTTTAAAGTATGTGCAAGCTTTTTGGTGGACACAATCTAATAAACACTACAGTTTTAAAGATCGCTTGATTTTCTTGAGGCTAAAATGATGTTGAATAAATCTAATAAAATGCAAGCTTATTTTGGCCATTAGAATATGTTTATGCTGATTAATGCATACATTACACAGGAGAAGACAAAAAAGACAAAGTACTGGCAGTCTCACCTTGCCCTTGTCTCGCATCGAACCCTTGCCAAGGATGGACATCTTCGCTCCTGTTTCCTCTTGTAATCTTTTCATGGAATTGCCCCTGGGCCCCAGCAGCTTCCCAACAAAATTAAACTGTAATAGATGAGAGAAGAGACAATACGATTGGTCTCTTGCACGGCCTGTTTCCTAGACAGCTGCCTCAGTTAACCCACAGTCAATAAGAAAACATTAAAAAATAAGTTTGTTTTTCTTATCATGCACCAAACCAGTTACAGCTAGAGGATGAAAATTCTCTTTTTGGTTCAAAAATTAAATCTGTGGCAGTCTCCAATCAAGGTTTGCGTGAAGTTTGTCAAAAGCGATTTGTCAAAAAACCTTCCACGCAAGAGTCAACACCTGTTTCTGCAGGAACTGCAGTCGCTCATGTGTCTAATCGATGTTTGGGGTCAGTGGTCGGGCTTCGCTGCTTTCAGAGATATTATAACATGTACCAAATGCCAAAAGGGATCTTCGGAACGATCCAGAAGTCCATGCCTGAATGAGGCGTAACATAATGAGTTTATTTCCAATGGGGATTCAAGTAATGCAACCCAGATGATGAGCTATCCAGGAATTGCCTTGGGGAAGCAACTAACATTTCAGATGCATGGCAGATCAGCGGTCATCAGGAACACTTAGTCCGCACCATTTTTTCACCCCACACTTGTGCTTCATTTGCTAGCAACTATATTTTCAAGGGATTCCCGAGTGTGGTAGTATACACACACACTGTGTGCAGATTGCAATCAGACCTGGGCTTCTAAAGATTTTATAATGATCGTGTTGACAACAGATCTTTAGAAAAAGTGGCCTTGTACAAAATGATCAAGGAAATTCCTTTCATAACAATGTAACTTTATCACAGTCTTTCTGATGTATTACCACAAACCCCTCATCCAACAGACCCTCAAAATCTCTTTAGATTTAAGGTGCTTTTAAAAACTTTTTTCTTATCTTTACTGGTGATCAAAAAAAACAACTTTTTTTAAATGCTTTTGGGCAACTCTTCTACAAAGAGGTAGTTAGTGCCAGTCTGTACAGTATGTTTAAGTTAAAATAGTTTTTAACTTAAATTAAAATAGCATTAGCAATGCACAGTAGGGAACAGATCATGTGAGTTGAGTGACAGCAATTTTCCAGTCAAAGCGTGCTGTATTTAGAGCTTCTCATTTCCAGACCAAGCTCACTGGACAGAGAAAACCGTTCAGAAATATTCAGAAAGAAGAGAGAAAAGAGAGATGAGACAGACTTTATCAAAACTCCACAATCCCAGTGTTGTTATACTAAATATCATCACTTTTAAGACAGTACCTGTCTTGTCAAGTTAGGGGACCAGAAACTGTTAAAATAAAAAAACATCTGTATCTTCTGTATCTGACTGTCTGTAACACAGGCTAAGCATCCTAAATGGAACTTTTTTGTAAAGTCTCTATTTTTTTGAGTTTCTGGCTATACTGCATGTCTGACTTCATATATTTTCATATATTCACATATTTTTTTGAGATATGGTTGTTTGCTATCTGTTGATAGTTTCCAACCCAGTGAGCCGGACATTACTTGCCGAACAGAACTTGCCCTTGAAATGTTTGCAGAGGTTAGCTGATGTGTGGCAACACATGTTGACATACTCTGCCTACCACATGGCTGGAAACTCCTCAACACATGTTCCTCACGGCCAGGCTGTGGGTGCAGCTGTAGAAAACTCTTGCTCCAAAAAACTGACAACATATTTGTCCGGAGCCACAAAGCAAATAATTTTTACAGTTTCGGGTGAGGTAAGGGTAGGGCATTATATTTAGCAACACTGCAGCACTGCGTCAACGCGTCATGACTGTCTCTCAGGCGGGTAAGCTGGAGGTGTGCTGTTTGCCTCCCCTCCAATGGGTGTGTATGACAGAAAAAGTCTGCAGCTGGCTGGGCGCCTCAGAGCAGATGGCTGCCTCAGATACAGTGTGAAGACGCTCAATGGGTGACTGCGGTGGAGTGGCCTGTTTCATTAAGCTAATGAATGTTTGGAGTCACTCTCCTGCTCCGCGGTGGGCAATTTAGGCTTTATTAGGGGGCACAGTTCAATGCTGAATGAGGTTTGCAGTGATACAAGCTGTCCCTTGCATTCCCAAGCAGAGGTGGGATGCAGAATGATGGTTTGGAAATGCCAAACATGATGCACTAGCGTCAAATGTCTTTGGTTTATTAGGAGCTAATGTGACTTCTACAGAAGAGTGCATTGTGGGCTGCTGTGAGATGAGATTTATGATGAGATTTATGTAGCTGGCAGCCACTGTATGTCAACAAAGAGATATACTGTGTGAATGATATACACTGTTAATCAGTCCATGCGTTTCCTGGGTTTTAAACCCATGACCTTAGAATTGTTAGCACAACACTCTACCAGCTAAGCTACAGGAACACTGGATCTTTAAGCCAGACTTCTAGTGTCTCCAGCAGCTAAAAATACCACTGGAAAAGCATGCACTAACACTGCACTGTTTATTAATAACTAAAAAAAGCTTAGACAGATGACTATTCATTGTGCTATCATTAGGAATCACTTCTTTTTTATGGATGGCTGAACAATGACTTTTCACATGGGTCCCTTTGAAAGGAACCTTCACCTGTGCTAGATTCTTTCAGATGTGCATCACATTGATTTCTTTATTCAAGCCACTCAGACCACTGAACTCTTAATCGGCTCCATATTGGCACAATTGCCAGAGACATTTTAGCGTTTATCACCCAGTGACAGTCATCCATTTGTATGACATTTCATCAGACATGCTCTTCATAAATGTTTTATGGGTATATAGTATATAAATATGTATACCCCAAAAAGCTAGCTTTAGCTGTTTATTTAATCTATGTCAGAAATAACAACAATCTTGGGGGCTTAATATCTGACTCATTTGTGGCCCACTAGGTTATCCACTGGTATCCCAAAGGAACTGATGCAAATTGCTCCTCTATTTTTATATATAGTTTTTAGGCAGTGTGAAAGATGCACATTATCTTCTGTTGTGAAAGAACAATACCACCCTGATCTATTTTTGGTGCATCTTCTAATGTCATTGAAAAAACTGGAACAGGAGTTCTTGAGGGACATGCACATGGTATCAGTCTGATTGCTGCCAATTTACGATGATGACTGAATATGTTCTTCAATTTAAGCTAAAGTGTCTTGCTGAGGGTCACAATGACATTACACTGAAGCACAAGACACATGCTAACTCGTTATTTACATACTGGGATTTCAGACTGTGCCAATTAAACCTGGAACTACAGACTCTGCATAAACATCTACAAGTCTGCATCCTACACTTTAAATTACTATGATGTCTGAGGCCAAATAACTTTAAAATATCCTCAAGGCTGTTTCAGCAAAAATGGCAATACCTCATGAGAATTCATAGCTGAAAACATGCTGCCAGCCAAAGTTGGCGAGAGAAACATTTAACATTAACATTAGTAGCAGTTTGACTTGGAGGTTGAAACATAGCACTATTGCCATGAGCTGTGGAACCAGATAAGATCCACAGATGGGGTTAGATGGGTATTGCCAGTTTAGCCAGCTGTGCTGCTAGCGAGCCTAGCGCTGACTGATAGCAGGATTATTACTGGAGACCAGGATGGGACAGCTGTAATAATGACCAGGAGAGATAGCTTGGCTGCAGTTGCTGGACATAGGCTTTAGCAGTTTAGAGGGTTTCAGGCATCTGTTGGGTTAAATAGAGGAGAAAGATAAGAGGGCAATACATACCCTCTTAACATCAGAGTCTTCTGGGTTTTGGGACAATGACTAAGTTAATGACTTTTCTATGGAGTAAATTACCGCATAAAAAGGTATGATTAAAGTAACATTTTATTAGTTGGTTTATTGTAGATTCACTTAATTAATGTTCTCATTTATGTGTAAAAAGTTTATTATGAAATAGATGGATGAGACTCTGAAATCTGATTGGGTGAGACACATTCAAAGTTGTTGTAAAACAGCTGATACACCGTACTGTACGCACAACTGTGACAGAAACAAATAAATTCTCTATTAATGTGCCAAGTGGCTGCATTGGCAAGCATTACACAGACTATTTTATGCTAATGAATGACATTACCAATAATAAACAGACTAAACAATTCTTCTGTCAAGTAGAGAAATTAAATTATGTGTTCTATCATATTTTGTTTTCCATCACTTATACTGTACACACAATAAGCCCGTTGAGGTCATGTGCTACACTGACTGGACCACTGTTACAGATTTTTCCTCATACACATTTGGCATGCAGATAATCTATTGTCAGAAAGCTTAAAGTAACACACATAAAGACATAAACACATTTACACAAAGTGACGTGACTAAAAAGAAAACATTAAAAATACATCTTATATAAAAATAAAAACACAGAGCAAACAGTTCAGCACCTCTAGAAAAGGAAATCGAGCCTGAGGAAAAATTGATGATGGATCTTCTGTATTACAGAACCCATATCGAGCTCTGACACTCTCAGGCTGTCAGCACAGATGCAGGGTAAACAAACAGCACATTAAGACCATCTCACAGTCAGTAGACTGACAGGTTAAAAGACTGTTATCCATACAGATGTGAAGCAACCACCCTCTTCCCAGCCAACACTGGCATAAGATCTTAAAACCAACTGATGTTCTAGAAAATATTATATATTTACAAGGTTACAGAATTTAAAATGATTTATATGCTAAAGACTATGGCACCAACATCACAGATTAATGGCTTTCCATTGGCTTCTTAGTGGGTGTATTATCCCATGTGGTGTTGGTCAGTTAAAACACACCGGGATAAGCCTTATAAAGCGATTAGGAAAGATGCCATATTCCCATTGGCTTAGTGATTCCTTGGCTGACTTTTTTGTCTTTCCAAATCTTTAACCAACTACTGCACATCACAAGAAAAGCATGTTATCTGAGCTTGGGTTTACTATTAAATAACCTCCCCAACAACAAATAACAGTCTCAGCAGACTCCTAATTCATTAAGATACTATTCCTCACAATTGCTTATTGTTTTTCCTCTCCGTGTACTGTTCAATTCTGAATCTGTTTAGCAGCTTATCATTGTTAAACACCTTTGACAAGGTTGGTTGGCCTTTGGGACCAGGGAATTCTTTAACAAGACTACAATGGGATTATCTTTGTGTGCAGAGCTTGCTACACCTCCATGTAAAGGTCATATAACTGGAGGCAGATAAGCCTGAATCTATGGAGACAACAACCACAGGCGTAACTGTTCAATGGATTAGTTGTGTTTTCAGAATCATAAAGGAAAACCTTGGAGGTGTCTCTGCAGTAAATCTGTTTGCGTCTTTTCTTGTTACTTGGTTTTGTTGAAAGGTTTTGGTAAAGCCATGTGTACACCACAAAAATTAAACACTTGTGAATCCTGAATGTACCAAGACAATTTTATGAACATCTTCTAGACGTCTATCTAAACACACCTACAGTTCTTCCCGGCTTATGCACGAAAAACAGATGTTATGTTCTAGTTTCTTCCATGCTTGACTGCCTTTACAACGTTGTAAATGATAAGCAATATACTGAGACATTAATTTATGTGAAACTGTAATGTTAAAGCCTTGTAGCATTTAATGCCACCTAATATTGATTGACAGACTATATTATACTATATTATCTCTCTCTGTATGAATTGCACTATTATTCTAATTTTTTTTATATCATATATGATTATTATAAGTAGATGTTACTATATTCATTTGACTGTTTGTGACATTGATATGATAACATTAGTTTTAGAACAGTGCATCATGACATTTTGAAAATATGAGCATTCCATGTCTGAGCTAAAACCCTGATCCAGGTGCTGATGGTGCTAGTCTCCTCAGCATGTGATACTCGACATGTGTTTGTTTTTATTGTTTCCGCCCTATGGAATCAAATGAATGACAGCATAGCTTTTCTCTGCACCATTTTTGATTCATCAGTGCGCTCTGCACCAAAACAAGCAGAACGTCAAATGTGCCTCTAAAGAGTCTCTGCAACAGATGTACCCACAGGACATTTACTAAGTCTTAATTAGAATCCACTGACATATCATATGCCAAAGCAGTTGGCTACCTTAAACCAGCTCTAACACAATGAATTGCACTGCAGAATAAGATGTCTTGTATTTTTACACATGCACGATCTGGTTATGCCTTCTGAATACTGGCTATCAAAAGAACATCGTCCTCTGTGGGGCAAAAGACCACAGGCACTCATGAAACAATTCTGCAAAGAATCCTGTGATGTGCAGAAACACCCTTTGATAGGTTGTCCAAATCCATCACTTAAATCTAAATACAGCGGTTTCCATAGCAACCACATCGTTGACTGCTAGACGGCGACACTGGTGCGCTCATTCATCCCCGGGTCTCACTGCCTTGACTTCTATCAGCGCTCATAGACATCTGAGGTCTGTATCAGCAGAGACTATATTTCACCAAAGACCACTGACTGCGCTTCTCAGCACCAGTTATGGTAAATCATATGCTATACTATTTGTTTGCATACAGATAACAGTCACAGAAGAAAAAAATGGGAGCATTTTATAGTTTGGTGATGTCACAATGAAATATATACAGATCCTTGTAAAGTGATCTATGGAAGAAGAATTGCAAGAATAAAAATAACTGGTGATTCAACCTTCAGTGGACATCCAGAATACATCAAGTAAAAGTATTTGTTGAATGTTTCAACACAGAAGCAACCGCTTGTCTTCTTACTCCTTATACTGTAACAATATTAGGTTGTAAGAACCTTTACCTAACATTTCTATTAAGTAATAAAAATGTTAAAAATGTTATTTAGAATGTTCTAGGAATGTTCAAAACATTTTAGACGTTACATTAACATTATTGCTTGTTTATAAGAATGTTAATCATTCAACATTTTTTTCTGTATCTTTTTAAAACATTCCACCAACAACTTAACAACGTATTAATAATTTTTGATATATGCTATATAACATTAAAACATTCTACTAATGTTACTTTAAGAACATTTAGAGAACATTAGCCAACGTTTGAAGAATGTTGCCTGTTGGATAGGTGCATAATTATCATGCAGAAAAACTGCTAAAAAATAAAATTATGATTCCTCTGAATTATGTAACTTATAAACAGGATCGCGAATAAGATGCTATACAGTAATTAAAAACTAAAATGAAACAAAAGTCTTCATTAAAACAAGTTTTTGTTTATTCTGTCTTCTCTAACCTTGACAGTGCTGCATAGAGAAGTAGATTAAATATGCACTGAATAAATTCATTAAAGCAGAATCTGTTGTTAATGCCACAGTAAATGCATTCCATTTTTTTCCCATATTTAAGAACAACA